>VXBI01001260.1:294154-311714 GCA_013397375.1 Toxostoma redivivum
TTTTTTTCGCAAACACCTGGGTTAAGTCACTGGTCCATTAGTAAAGCAGCATCTCCACACGGGAGGTAGCCCCAGTTCTTAAAGGAAGGATAGGTGGTTGCTAAAATGCATGCATTTTGGGGCTTCGCATGTTGCTTTCAATTCTGTATTCAAAGGGCAGCAGCATTTTGAATGCCAATGCAGATTGATGTCATCACTAACAGGATAAGCATTTTGAGTGGCACTCAGTGGATGATTGACATTGGGTACACAGCAAGTTCTTACTCTGTCAGAATTTGGCATGTTTCTAGGTGTCACAGTTAATCCACTGCCAGTTATTTGACAGGATTGTACTTAGTGCCGGATGCCAATCTCCAAAATGTTCATGATTAAGGCTGCATACAAATGCTATTTATTCAATTGAATAAACAACAGCTCCACTCGTACAAGAAAAGTTGGACTCTCCATACAAATATATTATTTCCTCACAAAGTAGTTAATCATAGGATAACATGGGATACCAAGGTGTTTATGCTGAGTATGTGAATTGGCAATCACCAACCCTTCAGTGTTGATACCTGCCTTTGTGGGGTGTAATGTCACAGAATAGCTCTTCAAACATAGCAAGGAATCAGCAACTGCCCTGGCTGCACAAAAGAAAAAACATGTTGAGTTCTCAATATCTTGGCCAGCACGGAGAGTGTGAGGACCCTAGAAATTCTCTTTGGGATTTTTGATGCTCCCTCTATTTCAGCAGCTGAAATCTGATCCTTCAACTAGCTCTTGAGCACCTGCAGTGTAAGAAGTCTTCTGAAGTGATGCACAGGAGAGAAAGATAGGGATGGCATCCTACCTTCCCTCCCCATGGTTCAGGCTGCCTGGATCTATGCATCATGCTGCACAAACATTTCTTCCATGCTTCTAAGCACAAACAGCTTTTTTAAGGTACCAGTAGAAACTTTGGTCAATGATTTCCAAGGCAGCAAAGCAGAGAAATCAAACTAAGCAGACACAAGGAGACCAGCTGAAAAAATGGGAATGCAAAAGGACAACAAAGTATTGAGGCATAAAATGATCATCAAAGAGTGGAAAATGGAAAGGAGAAGGTGAAATAAAAAGAGACAGTGATGATACAAATGGAAACTCCTGACAGTGAAGACAAAATTCCCTAAATGGACATTTTTTACCTTACAAAGAGATATTTTATTTATTCATTTTACCTCAATCTGTGGAGAAATAAATATTACATTACTCTTTGGCTTCTTTCTTCCTCATAAAATGTGCAGTCTCATTTGCCACTGGTTATTGGTTGTAGTACTTCCTAATCTTAGTACAGAAATGAGGTAAAATTCTTAAAGTGAATATGTGGGTCTGTTTATTCATGGTCTCTGGTGGCAGTTTTCTTTCACCCTTTAGCAAGCTACATTTGATCTTCTTAGACACTACAGAGAGTAATTTTTAGTATATTCTGGTCAGAAACAGCAAAGTGTTGAAAAACCACATCCAGAACTTGTCCATTGATTATCACTGTTAGCTTTTTCCCTTTCTCTTGTTTCTTCCTTGGCTGGGTGATTTTTCACGTTTATAATAGATCTTGAAAATGCAGTATAATTTCCCAAATGAAAAGCACAAGTTATAGGGTCAGATTTGTCAAATGTTTGATATACTTATCAGTGGACCAAGTACTGTGCTAAATGGAAATATTTTTGGTATATTTATATTTAATATACTAGCTCAGAAAAAAAGGGAACAGACTATATACATATATGCAGCCAAACAATTATTGTCAATCTAATGTTGTAACAGCCTAACAGTCAAAGTTAACACAGAAAATTCTTACCAAAATACAGACATAATTATTATAAATAAACTTCCTGGTACTTGTGCATTGTAATCAGTGTTGCTTCTTCCCTTGTAACGTCCCTCCAGGTCCTAGGATTTACGGTCTCTATCTTCCTGAAGGGTAAGAAGTGACAGTCACCATGAGCCATCAACATCCTGAGGACTCCAGTGTAAGGATTTTGATATTCAGAGTCAAAGCTACTTCCTCTTAGTCTTAAGATGCTTAGGCCTGTTTTTAAAATTTGTTACTACTGATTGATTCTCTCTGGCTGCTCACAGCTGAGTCCAAGGGTGGTCTCACAGTCTTCACTGGCTCAGCCACGCCAGAGGCTCTTTTGGACAGCAGCTATGGAAAAACGCGTCTGAACCTTCCCCCAGAGGCACTGGCAGAGCTCATGCTCAGACAGGGGAGGCACCAGGTCCTAAGGGAGGAGCTGAAACCAGCTCAGCTCAGCCCACCTGTGCTCAAGGTAAGCCGTTCAGCACAGGGAAGAGCTTTTTTTCAGTTGCCAGAGACAGCTTAAATTGGTGAGTTTCACGACACTGATGGATCGGTCCTTTCCCCTGCCTGCCAGGTGTGGCTGCAGCAGGTCAGTGAGGGGCTCTGCACTGGCTGGCAATATGTGTGTGCATACTGACGTGCACACACTTGAGACATACAGATAAGCCACACAGAGCATTGTCTTTTCAAGTACCCACATAATCACATAAAGTAATGACGCAGGTATGAAGAAAATTTTAGCCACATTTAAAAGTCTTACATTTCCATTTGATATATTCCTTATCTTCCTTTGCAAAGAACTCCTTTTTGTATTGCAATGAATTTGGAACAGACTTCCTTTAGTTGCCTCACCTTGGTGTGAAACATTAAAAGCAGTCATTTCAGGTATGCTTAATTTTCACTGACAAGATAAGCACAGTTTGGTCACCTGTTGTACTACTTCTGATATTTGGTGCTCATTGTATTTACTGCAATTATATTTTAATGAGATAATCTCCCACTAACAATGCCAAAATCATGTTTATTGAGCTTCTGCAGACGAAAGACCCACAAACTGAAATATGGAATTTAGGCATAAGAAGAAAAAGGAGGGGAAATACTATGAGGATTGTTGCCCAGGAAGGTTGTAGAGTCTCTCACCTTTGAAACAGTCAAAATCTGATTGGGAATTGCCCTGAGGACCTTGCTGTAGTGGACACCACTTTGAGCAGAGAGATTAGGCTACGTGAGCTCTGGTGGTCTCCTCTGACCTCAACCACTTGTGAAAATGCAGAAGTGTGGCAAAGAAGATAAAATTTGAAACCTCTGTGCCCATTTTTTTCACTTAAAGGAAGACACTGATATATCACCATTGAATCTTCTGCTTTCAGGAAGTTAGTTTTGAAACCTAAATTAAGAATGCCTTGTGTCCCTCATCATTTTTTTCTGCAAGACCATTCCTTTGCGTTTTCTGATTCTCCTATGGCTTGTGATGAGCATACAGCTCTTTTATGACATCGTATTTATATTTTTTAATATTCTTCCTTACACAGTCAGGTGTTCCATTTATCACCTACTACTTTAGCATTGGAAGTTTGTGGCTCTCAGACATTTGTCTCTGAGTGCTCATTCTAGCTTGCAGACACAGTCTTCTGTACTTAAAACAAAGAACCACTGTATTCAGCACATTCATTAAATGCAACACAGAAACATCCCTACTCTGGGAGGTTAATGCTTAGCTGGACAACTGAGTGATATTGACAAGATACCTAACAGGTTTGTAAGAAATAAAGTTGCAAGTTCTGTGTTTTTTGCTAAACATGCCCAAACTTGTCTAAAAACAGCTGTAATGACTGGGAGGGACCTTTTTTTTTAGGAAATGTACTATATAGATCATGTAAGTTCTTTAATTTAGAAGTCATCAATATGTCAAGCTGGGGGTAATTAGACTTCTACCACTTCTTAGAACACTCATTTTCTAAATAAAAGTTTACTGGTGTGTGGCTTGTTTGAAATAGAGTGACCAGAGCATGATACTTTCGTTGCATGCCAGACCAATCATAACTGAGAAACGCTTTACAGTGACATATTAAATCCTACTGAAGAAAAAGGTTCTGTCATCAATATTAAATTAATGGTAAACTCTGACTCAGAGGGAGTTTTGGTAAAATTGGATTTTACAGGAAACTAAATCACTTAAGAGGACACTAAAATGTGCTTTTGTAGAATTCTAGACTATTCAAGTGTTTACTCAGCTAAATACATCATTCTCATTTATTAATGAATTGTCTTTGGGACAACCATATATGTAAGCAATATGATTATCATAACTAAGCAACTGGGGAGATGGAGGAACTGGGTTTTTTGATATGTAAATACGACATATTTGAACCTGTAAAGAGGTTCAGATCAAAGTTTTGATCTAAAAGTTGTAGATAATGGAGCTGGAATTAAATAAATCCTTAAAGACTGCCAGTTCACATGAAACCAGTATTGCTTAGTTTTGCTAGAAAAGTGACAAATGTTTTAAGAAAGTCTTGTCTGCTCACTTTCAGATTTGTTGAATTTCTAGAAAAAATATTTCATGCAAAAATCCCCCAGTCTTCACACTGAATACTCACTTTGAGGTATCTCTTCTAAGTGTTAGCTAAAATACTAAACATTAAAACATTTTGATAAAAATTAATTCACCTTATCTGTTAAGCATCATGGGATTTTGATCAAGTTGTCTCTTTAACAGCTAACATCCTTTTTTTTTTTTTTTAGTGGTTTAAATTTAACTTTAAATTTAAATACACTAGAAAAAATTGGAATTAATATTATCGAAACCTTTAAACATAATTTTTTACTTGTGTTTACTACTATAAAATAGGTATGTAAACTTCTAGCTGGCAACTCTTTCATGCTAGCAAGGGGCAAAATTGCTTTGATCTTGTCCTGTTTTGGGTTTTTTTTATGTTGTTTGTCTGAATATATGAAAAGATGCTGATGAAATCTGCAGGCCAAGTTATTTGCATGGTTAATAAGTTTAAATTTGATGCCATAGCATTGATGGATGATCATTTTCAAATATCTATCATGTATGTAATGGTAAATGTCAAGCAGTACTTATTAAGAAAAGATCTTTCTCCTGAGAATTAATATGATTTTGAGAAGAAAACCAAAATAAAGTATAGCTGACATGTCACCCATGAAAAATTACTCTGTTTCTGAAGATACATGTTTAAAAGGCCCACATTTTCCATTTTATGACTATATTATCTAGGAGAGACATTTAAATTTTGTACAGTTTCTATGTAAATTTATTGACAGTCACATTTTATATATAAAATAGAACTTCACACATCTTATAAATAATTAATACATTAATAAAACACCAATAAATATTAATTCAGTTAATATTTTTATAGTCTGATAAGAAAATAGGTCTTCATTATATGTTTTATAATAATGCAGCTTTGACATTATCAGTAAACCTATGCTACTTCTGTTTGTAATACCTTTCTATTTTTTTATTAATAAATAGAATACAAAAGAAAATGATGCCTAATTATTTGTGCTATAGATTAATTTTAACGTTTTCAAGATTAATATACAACTATGTGACTCATTGCACAAATCCAAGCAGACATCACCTAGAGCACTGGCATTTTTCCACGCCACTTTTAATATCCATTTATTCTTCCTGAGAAGTCACACAAATGAAATCCAATGTTTCTTAAATCCATTAAACTTCAGAACCACCATTTGTTTATAAAGCTTTGCATAAACCTTTGCAAGAAAGGTGTAAAAAATGAAAAGGAGAGAATAGAAGGTTCATCCAGGGAGACAAGCAAGAGCATGTAAGAGAAACAGGGCTGCAAGCACCCACATAAGTGCAGAAGGAGTTGAAGGAGCTGCTCCGGGCACCAGAGCTGGGATTCCCCTGCAGCCCCTGGTGCCCATGGTGAGGCAACTGTGCCCCTGCAGCCCAGGGAGAACCACAGGGAAGCAGAGATGCAGCTGCAGCCCCACCACCAGAGCAACTGGGTGCACCCAAAGGAGGCTCTACACTGAAGCAGGTTCTTGGCAGGACCTGTTGATCCATGGAAAGAGGAACCATGCTAGAGCAGGTTTGTTGGCAGGACTTGTGACTCCGTGGGGGTCTTGTGCTGGAGCAGTCTGTTCCTGAAGGACAGCAGCCCGTGGAAGACACATGCTAGATCAGTTTGTGAAAACCTTCTGCCTGTGGGAAAGACCAAATGACTAGTGTTGGAGAAGTCTGTGGAGAATTGTTTCCCACGGAGGGGAATCCCGTGCTGGAGCAGGGGAATAATGTGAGGAGCCCTCTTCCTGAGGAGGAAGGAGTAGGAAAAACAATGTGTGTGATGAGCTGACTACAGTTCCCATTCACCATCCCTCTGTGGGGAGGAGGTAGAAAAAATCATGAGTGAAGTTGAGCCTTGGAAGAAAGGAAGAAAGAGGGGAGAGGTGTCTCCAAGATTTGTTTTTATTTCTCTTTATCTTACTCTGACTGCATTTGTACTAAATTAAACTAATTTTCCTATGTCACATCAGTCTGTCCATGATGGTAATCCTGTCTTAATCTCAAACCATGAGCCTTTAATTGTATTTTCTCTTCCTGGAAATCTGAAGAAGAGGAGTTACAAAATATTTTTAGAGGACACCTGACATTCAGACAGGATCAACCTAGCACCTATTAGCTAAGTCAGATAGATTCTATAGCTCATATTTTTATTTGTACAAATAAATCCACTTAGCAGACTTTAAAAGCTACTGTAGTGGGTGAAAACTGTATTTTAAAATATATTCATGTTATTTAAAATACAAAACGTGGTGAAGGAAATGAAAAAACTCACATCTGAGCTGATAGTACTTGATCACACTGACTTCAGAGGAAAATAATTAATAAAAAAAAGGTTTGACATATTTTAAAAAAGCTGGAAAAAACTCCAGAATTTAGCTAGTTTCCATCTGTCAGAAGGTTACAACTAAGCAGCAGTGGATGTTAGTCATTAGTGTAATTGTGGTGTTCAAATGAGATTGGTTCTGTAACTGGATGGGTACCACCATCCCTGGACAGTTCCTCAGACAGAAATGTGACAAGGCCTAATCTAATGCACTATATTTGAATGAAATGGAGAAAATTCTTGAAACTTATTTTGCAAACACAAATTTCTGTTTTAGCATTGTGGCAATTAGAAAGAAAAAGGATGAACCTTTGTAACATATTAAGAGATATATCAAGGATGACGCTTTATATATGGTAGGTTGCCTGCATCTCAAGACAGTCTTAGGAACCGAATGGTATTTATTCCTCATGGGGTGTTGTTCTCTCCCCAGCTGAATCTCCCTTGTTCCCTTAATCCGGATATATTCCCTCATGATGGCACCTGGACTAGGAGAAGGACCCAAGGAGAAGTCTGAGCCCTTTGAATCTCTCAGTCAGATGAGGATTTGGTAAACAGCAGGGAAAAAGGCGAGCCTGTAAAACAGTTTGATTTTAGTTTATATTAGCTCAGAGACAAGAGGGCTGGAAACAAAATACCAGAGCAATTATATGTTCTTTTGAAAGAGAAATTGAGATGCATAAAATTGGAATAATTATCTTCACTGACTCAACGTATTTTAAATTCATTAGTTTTTGCAGTTTCTCATATGAGTTCAAATGTGAAATGACATTATCACTAACTGAACATTATTGAGGTTAGATGAAAGAAATTTATTCTTTTCTTTAATCTCACTTTTTTTGATTGGTTATTAAAGGTACCTCGCAGGTACCTGAGGATGTATAAATTATTTGCAATCAAAGTGCTTGTCAAAAATAAAACAGAGAAAATCAAAAGAAAAATTTAAAAATAGAATTATCTTAATCAACTTCTTAATTCAAAACAGCAATAGATATAAGCATACAGTACACATGCACTCTTGATTAATATTGAATCTAATTCTGTACTTACTGAAAAATCTCTTATTCTGCACTTTCAAAAAAAGGCATCATGACAATGATGCAAACAGACATCAGACCATTGTGATTTGAAATAGACGAGTTATTGTACCTCGTAACTCATATAAAAGATTCCTTAAATAATCTTCTTAATTTTATTCTTCAAAATGTGTTATCCCTCCTTTCCTTGCTGCTTATTATCTCATTAACTATATTTGTGTGCAAGAAACAGGTAGAGAAAGGGGAGTGATCATGAAAGGTGAGGAAGAGGGAAATCTACTGTCAAATAAAAGCAGGATTTTAACTTTTTTCCTTATATAAAAGTAGGGACAATAAACCCTCCAACCCCAATAAATACAACCCCTCCTCCCTTCCAAAAACCCCAAGCCCAAACAGACCCCAAAGTGTTAATCTCAGCAGTTACCCTTAGGGTAATTATTTACCATCTTTCTGTGGCACTCCCTTTACTGAAGTGCACTTTTTTATTCCTTTTTGAATTTATAATGAAAAACCTGTGAAAATGCTAATTCTGGAATATTAGCTGCCATTTTGAACCTGAGAAATGCATGACTTAATCTTTTGTATTTGTTTAAATAAGGTATCCACATACCATTGCTTTCCCAGTGGTAAACATGTTGTTCCTGCCAGTTTTGAGGTTGCATATGCCTTTATTACTGTGATCTGGCTGTAATGAGAAGTTGTTATTTATAAAGGCAATTAGAAATGACCAAGGGACCTATTCAGTTGCAATGTTGTAAAATTACTCAACATGAGTAGTTGGCCTAACAGGGACATAAGACTGTAAGAAATATTTACAAATAATGTTTTTATTTCTTGATGCCATAAAAGAAAAGGAAAAAGGAACATAAAATTTATTTTTTTTTCTGTCTATAAACATTAGATGGAATATTAGGGTGTTACTCAAGTCAAATAAAGTACTGTCCAAACTGGTAAATAAGGGGTGTCAAAAAGTACATCTATTTCTCTCTTAGAATTAAACTGTAAATAATATCTGTGTGAACACTCTAACTATACTTGTGATAACTGGACATCAAGTGGCTGTGATTTCTGTCTTGGAAAGGCCATTTCTTTAAAAATCGAAATTCAGTTCTGAAGCCTGGACACTGCATTATCTTCCAGGTACAATGGCTTCTGTTGAAGTCAGAATTGTGTAAAGGGCATGACTCTAGTATTCATAACATGCTATACTTAATTGAAAGATTGAAAATTAATTTTAAATCTGATAACATTTAATGAATTACTCTCCAATGAGAAGTTCATGCACTGATATGCTCCAGCCCTGGATTTGAGGTAAAATACACTAGGAAGCTAAGGGAAGTGATACCCTGCTCAGTGCTGGTGAGACACAGCTGGACCCACCATCCTCAGTGCTGCACTCCCTGGTATGGCAGAGATCAGTAATACAGACTTATAAAGTCTAGATGAAACATTTAACTCATATCAATGACAAAATAATATTTAGAGAAATAGTTTTTAACTTTTCTAAACGCAGTAGCAATTTGTTTAAACATTATCATAAAATAATTAATTTTAATTATTTATAGAAATAAGGAGAAGAATAATTAGATCAAACCAGTAAATTCATATACAAAACGATATTTATTTTAAAAAGGAAATATATTTAAGTAACATACAATTTTAAATTATCAGAACTTGTTACACATATTGCCAAACACACAATTTGTAATTTGTTTGGCATAGACCAGGCTGTTATTTACACAACATAAACAGAAACCTGCACTGGCATTTCACCAAACTGAACTGAAACATGTAGTGTGATGTATGGCATAGCTTTCTCCAAGTGTCATCTAATTTTCTCTTCTGATACTCTTCCCTGAACCACAGAATACATTCCCTTGCCATAAGAATATATTTGAATTTACTTTCTAGTTTTTGGTTTTAGGACACTATAGATAACAGCTTAATGAACCTCATTTTTAAGACTAAATGGAAGTTTCTAGTCTGACTGCTTAAAGGTTTTTGCTTTTTACTGAGCTAATTTAGAACTGCGAAGAAAAAGAAAATCAAGAGATTCGAAGGATAAGAGTAAATTAAGGCAATTGTGAACCTTCCAGGGAAGAAAGAAAACAGGATTTTATAATAAAGAGCAGCGAAAATTAATCAAAACCTGGAATTATTTTCCAGCATATTTTCCAGCCTGAGTTGAAGATTAATCTCTGCATAATACAGCCAGAGTATTATGCACACTGTACACCAACTACTGCCTTTGAAAAATATGTATAAGTAGAAAATAATGAATTTGAAGGCTGTCATATCTGCAGGTGACAACTCTGAAAGCAAAATGAAAAAATTTACATTACTAGATTATTCTATGACAAGATAAATCAGTTACTTCATATTCTTTTCTTAAAAATTTATCTCAAAAAAGAATTACCATTTGCAGAAATAACTGTGTAGTTAAATGATAGTTAAATTAATTCATTAATTTGCCAAAGAGCAAGTTCTGTTTAAAATAGCAAATGAAGTGAAGCATCAGAGATACTGAAGATGCACAGGGCATCTAAAGGATCTCCTCATAATCCATTAATTATTAAACTATCTTCTTACTCTGAAGAGTAAGTGAAAAAAGTAAGTCATTCTTTCTCTGAGTAAAAAATAGGGAAATAGTAACACATATCTGGGTTTAGTTTTGGTTCTGGTTTTTTTGTTGTTGCTGTTTTGGAGGGTTTTTTAGAAGGCAAAACAAAGACCTTCAAAGTATATATCCAAGCAAATCCAATAGAAAACTCAATAAATATGTTTATACTTATGAAATATTTGGACCTCCTACTTGTATTCATGAGTGGCTTTAATGGTGGAAGATTAGCATATGTAATTATGACACTATTGAAATCAATGAAAATACTCCCATGAGTGCCAGGGGTTAAAGATTTCCCATTTAAATTATTCACATTCCTTCAACTTACCCTGTAACTAAAACTTAATACCTGCTTATAATGTTAATTCTTTCTTTTTAAATTTTAATTGTGTTTAATTTTCCTTGATTTATATATTCTCAAAAACTTCCAAGCTTTAAACATCTAAATAAAATTAATTTTTATTCCATACTGTTACCAAGTATTCATGTTCCAAATAGATTCTTAGAGAAAAAATCCGTTGAAATACATGGGGCTTCTCCTACAAAGTGTGTTAATATGTTATAAAAATACTTCTGAAATTGAATATATTTTATTCTCAAATACAGTTTAAAAGCTTTTTTTGTATCTAAAATATCCATAAAGAGGAAATTAAGTATAGTAATAAGTTTTACAAATTAATAGTGGTACTACTACTGCTACTACCACTAGTCATAACTGCAGCAGCAGTAATAGTAGAAGTAGTAGTAGAAGTAGTAGTAGTGATACATTCATTCATGATTTAAAAATCAAAAACTGGAATATTAAAGCAATTCAAGTAGTTCCAATGGAAGTCACATTAGATTCTATAGAAGTATGAAATAATTCTCTTGATGACACATATTGTCCTTAGTCTTTTACTCTAGCAGTAAACACAGCTTTGAATATTTTCCTCTCTGTGCAGTAATTTTTTATTTCTACAGCCTCCCCAGTCTTTATGTGAATAATTAATAATCTGTAGCCCTTAAGTAATATTATTCTGTAGGATAACATTTGCTAACAACTATTCGTACACCGCAGCATGCTTGAGATGGAAAACCAATTTTAAACATAGCTTCTCTGAGCACCTACAACTTTTTGTGTCACAAACAACAATGCTAAAATGCTATGTATTATTAAAAAGAAATATCACATTGCTGCGCAACTGCTAACATTATAATAATAAGAAGATGGAAAAAAATAATATCTTTGTCATGGGAAAAAGTTAAATCTTTAAGTATCATTTTCCATCTAGTTTAGCTTTCACACACAGCCGACCATTTTACATAAAAGCTGCATGTACTGTATAAATAAAAACCAAAAGATCAAAGAATAGACCAACTAATGAATTTTAAACAACTTTTGTGCTGGAAAAGTGGTGGAACAGCACCATCTGCAGGTGTGTCAATATAAATCTGATATTCTTCGGGTAGTTAAACTGCTTTAATGTCTTCTGTCCTTTTTTGGTACAGATTTGGTCTTTGCTTTAGGGGAAAATCCAAAAGCCAGTGAAGACATGGATCATTTTGCAGACAAAATGCTAGCCATAATTGAATGTTAACATAATACAGAATACAAAACTGAATCTTTTTTTAGCAAACATTTCATATGAAGGAACTCTCTCATATGAGGCCTTTTGTTCTTAAGAACAGAACAGATCCATCTGTTTAGACTTTTTTTACAGTTATGTCTTATATGCTGTTACATGATCTAAACCATTTCTCTATGTGTTGCAAATACTTATTTTTATCTTTGTAAAATGTGGTTCTGGATCAGATCAGAAAATAAAAGGTCAATATGATGCTGTGTAACATGCTTAGGATTTACATGAAACTGCTTTATATTGCATCAGTTAAAAATATCACTGCTGCTTTAAAGAAAACAGTTGCATGTTACCTCCACTAGAAAGCTGGATGTCCTTGAAGACCATATTTTTACTTCACTTTCTTCTACCTTCATGCCCTCCAACCCATTGTAGGTGTTTGGAGTTGAAACATTATTTATTTTGAAAAAGGTCCAAATGGTTATGTGGAAAATTTTGGAGAGGAAGGGTATGGATAATTTGCCATCCATTTGTGCGAGGATTTATTTGTCTCTAAATTTTTGAGGAACTCTGAGTACCCTTATTTTTCCAAGATAACATATTTAGCAGTAATAAACTTTGAATAATAATCATAGGTATTCAAAGGATGTGAATAATTATTTCTTTAATTGTTATAATGCAGAGCTTTCAATGAAGGTTCAAAGGTGTTCAGGAAAAAATACAGTGGTATCCCCAGATCCTAGGTCTGTGTACTTATATGTAGATTTAAAGCTGTAACTTTAATTTATACATTCATATCAGAGAATATTCTTCTGACTATTCTTTATTGAATATATGTTTTAAAATAAAGGACAAGCCTCTTACCTAGTAACTCTAGATTGTGTATCACGGTGTTTGGAAATGCAGAACTGTTTTCTGATATATTTATCTAAGACTTCCAGGAAGAGAAGAAAACTCTTCTATGAATAGGTGTAAGAAAACATGCAGCTGGGTCACTTTTCAGGGGAGTTGAATTTTTTTTGCTGAAAAATATTAACCCATTAAAATGGAAACCATGGCTATAAATACATAGGGTGGGAGACAGTTCAACTGGGGAAGCTCATTACTGATGTCATCTCTAATATATATTGCTGTAGTTCTGAAGCATAAAATGTCTTTTTCTTCCTCTATCAGCATTCTATTTATCCATCTGTCTCCTCTCTATTTCTTCCCCTTAATCACTCTGTTGCCAGGATTTCCTACCATCTACTATTCTACCCACTGCAGTGCCTGTTTTAATATTTACAATAAAACCCTCACACCAAAACATCTCATTTCAAAAACAGAAGCAGGCAAGCAGACAGACAAAAAAGGAAAGAGAATAATATTCTGGTATCTCGGACATTCTGTAATTATTCAAAAGGAAAGGGTTCTGACAAGTGAGGGAAAGGAAATTCAGGTTCTTTCTGTTCAAGAAATTCAAGTCTCTTCCAGGACTGCTTCAGGAAAGCAATGTGAAAATCTTATCTCAATATTCTGTGTGTACACCGAGCTAATCATCTTAAGTGTCTGTGTGCAATGTGCAAAAATTGAAATCAGGAGAAAATTAATGGAAGGGCTAAAACTATTTCCCCCAGCTCTGCTAGAAAAAAAAAATATTTTATTGTTTTGTTTTCGGTAAAACTTCCAAAACATGGTCAATATGTTGAAGTTTCAAGGTTCAAATAAACATTAAACTTGAAAGTAGTTTGCATTTTTTTGGTTATTTCATTACAGCATGCCCCCCCACCTTTTTTCTGATTTTTTAACCTTTTCTCCAATTGAAGCAATTTGTATGAAGATATAAATCCGAAGTTGTTATTGTATGGTGTTTTCAACATCTGCTGATAGCTACTTTAAAAATACTTCTTAGCTCTTTATTAAGACAAGATGTAATTTTGAAAAGTGCATTTACAGAAATTTTCTTTTGCATCATACTCTTTATTTATTAATTTCAAAATGACAATAAATCCTTGCAATCTTGAGCTATATTTTATTAGGAAAGAAAGTGAGGTGCTGCGAGTAACTCAGACTTGAAGAGAGAAAAAAGACAAAAAAATATTTCAGATAATGATAATCAGTGCTTGGGTATTTATGTCCGTTTACTTCTCATTACAAATTCAAAGAATATTAAAAAAATTGGGGTTTTTTTCAGTTTTCAATTTCTATTTCTATTTTTGTATTTTAAATTTTAAAACCGTCCTTTACGAAATGGCTTTAATTGTTTATAAATTTATTTTATCCCTTATAACTTCTTTTTAATAAACACTTAAATTTCAAAGCAGGAAAAACTTTTGTGTTAGAATGCATCACACTTAATATCAGAACATTTACTGCATGTAAGATTACTTTCATATGAAGCTCAGAATTGACAGACTGCCTGATAGTCTGGAGGTATTGAATTTTCTGTGTTTTGAAGTTAGAGGTGAAATACAGGGAGCCAAAAAATCTGTGTTGGGCCTGGGAAATCAGTGTTGCACCAGATTAATTTAATTTCGAATGTCACACAGTATTTCTTTCCACAGTTTCAAATTAGAAATGTAGGACCTGAAACTATTCCTTTTCCAGTGCATATAATGCAATCACAATGTCTTGCCTTTGCAGATGCTCTGTTGGTGGGGAAAACAGGATAACAAATTTGTGTCCCTCACCACTATTTGTCAAAAATCTGATAAATCCTTATGTACAAATGTTCCACCACCCCTTAGACCTGTTTTCTGTTCATTGAACAAACCATGCAAAATCCTACAGAAAACAGAAGGTAGAAGGACAAAGCACAAATTTTAAGTCATAAGAGTTAATAGCTGTCAAAGTGCATGTAAATCATTATTCTCACTAGGGAGGGAGTACTGTATTTCTATGTTTTTAATTAATATTTTACAACAGACAGAGTAGGCAAGAATGGGATGGTAAATGAGATAAGGTAATGCTACCAATTAAGAAATTATAAGCAGGAAATGGAAGAGATACAGAGAAAAGCAAAGGATGATGGAAAAAAAAAAAGGGATATTTTATTGTTCAGATCTATAGCAATGTATCAGAGATTGTATCAGTAATGAGTTTATACCACCTTGCTGAAACAATTAAATGTTGTTGGCTAAAATATAAACTAGAAATTATTTTTGTAGACATCTTTATCACATCATGAATCCCCAGCAAACTTTATGAGGTCTTCCCTTACACTGATGGCCAATCAAATTATTTGTATTGATCCTCACACAGCATTGCACCAGTGTCTTCACAAATTTACATGTTCACTGCTTAACTAGTTTAACAACTTAACATCATTCTCTGTTTTAGATGACAGAACTTTGAACTTTTATAGCTGTAATTTAATCAGAACAATTTTGCTGTAAGCCTGACAAGAGAAAATGCCAACAATTTAGTTAAAATTACTGGAATAAGGGCTAGAGAGAATTACTTGCTGGTTTGAAGGTTAAAACAAAAAAGTATATTGGGAAATATGGAAAGATGGTTAGGAAAGACAAGAATATCATATAGATATCTGTGTGCATAGACAAATAGAAAATATCTTCTGCAAAAATGCCCATGTGTAGGCATGCTCACACACATGTATTTATGTATACATATTTATGGCTGCTTTCATGTCTTACCCTTGGTAATAGTCCTCTCAAAGAACATTTTTTCAGAGACAAATATGGATGTAGACACTGAATGAATCAAATACACCAGGCTCTCTGGAAGGGCATCTGCCCCAAATTGGTCATGTTAAAGATGGGCATCAGCTGCATTAAGTAGTCATTGGTACTTTGCCAAGAAACTCTGGAACAACGAAATGGTCACCTTGAAAATCAAGATAAGAGAAACAGAAAGATCCATCACAGGGGAGAGTGCTGGAGAGGGGAAGAGGATGGGCAAGACAGGTGAGTGCTCCCTCTCAGTGCAGGCTGTGAAATGCTGCCATCCCTGGTCACCCTGGGCTGTAGCCCCAAGGACAAGGCAGTTGGCACCGGTACCCCTGGAGCTGGAGTGTCCCACATCTGCCACATGGGATGCAAAGGGACACCCACATGGCTCAGGGGGATGGGGAGACTGCAGCCCATGTGTCCAGCAAGAGCAAGGAGGGCTCTTACTGTTTGTTTGATTAGAGGAATGGGAGAGGAGGGAAATAGGCTATTGTAAGCAATTAAACAATTTAATATATTGCAACTGCTAGTATTGCAGTTTATCTGCTGATATATATTTGGACTCTATATGTCACTGATTGCCCATTACAGAGATGTCATTAAGAAATCAAGAAACCACTTTCATCCTTAGTTCAAACGACATGAAATGAACAATGCAACACTATTTGGATTAGCAAACTTTCAAAAAACCAACCTCAAACCAAAGAATTCATCTCAACTGTAAGCTTTATCTCTGTGACACTCTGCTTAGGGAAGATATTAAACCTGTAAAATCATTGCATATGATGGAAAAGTCAAAACAACTTTTGTATAATGACTGCCACAAAGCTCTTTGCTTGTGATAGAAACACAGGCTTTAGTTCTACATCTCAGGTTGCTTCCTTTTTGACTACAACTTATTCTACAGGTAATCCTGCAAGCAACATACATAGCTTGTGCTCCTGAATGTGCTATGAAGAGGAATGTGCTTCCAGGGATACTAACAGAATTATATTTGTATGTGAACATGGAGGATGAGATTATAAACAGTCTCAGTTTAATGAGTACTCTTGAGACTTGGATATTGCAGCTCCGGTCTCTCTGACCTTTGGCATTTACATAAAGAATCAGTTTTAAAATTGAAGGATGTGCCGAGCCCTGAAAAATATGCAATATCCAGAATTTCTTTCTTTGGGAGAACACACTCAAGTGAACAACTCTCAACCCATTTATGTACAAGGGAAAAATTACAACTTTCACAAAAAAGTAAATTGCATAAAATATGACTAGAACTGCTATGACATTGGCACTAAGCCATTTTAATTTTCTATAGAGATCTTTATTCATTTGCAGCATGAAATTTGTAATTAAACACTACTTTCAATAAACTGTAAGTATACTTAAATATTTTTACTATGTTTCAATTGGGAAACTAATGTTGTAATATATTTGACTATAAGTAAAACTAGAACAGATGATAATCTTACATTTTCATAAGGTACCAAATGGATTTCCAGAGCTCTCAAATAATCAGATTTGGAAGCAGGCCAATGAAGATAAAACCATATTCTGTACACTGGGAGGGCAAATAGAATTAAATATTTTTTCATAAACATTTAATATAGATTTTTATAATTGCAATAATTTATACTATCTCAATTGAAGTTAGAGATTTTATCTACACAGATATTTTGGTAATTCTTTGTGTATTAGAAAAATTCTTGTTCTGCCTGATCTCAACTAAATCCATGGGAAATACAGAGGATAAACAACCCAGATGAACATTCATAAACCACAATGTAAGCCAGTCACTTCACTGTGTCTAGTTACTTGGAAATGCTTCCTCTAACATCAGAAAACTTTCATTGGGACTATAAATCTGTTTTGTAGTTTTTAGTTCTCCCTCAGTTTTCTTTCTGGTTTTTTTTTGTTGTTTTTTTTTGTTTGTTTTTTTTTTTTTTTTTTTTTTTTTATATTCTTTTTTTTTTT
>VXBI01001260.1:311732-372881 GCA_013397375.1 Toxostoma redivivum
TTTGCAAATAGACCTGTATTTCTGAGGGTGTTTTGATACTATGAAACATACTACACCTCTGCGGTATTCTTTAGGTCATTTTTCAAGATACCTGAAGAGGCTGTTTCAAGCTTCTTTATTTTCTATTCTATTTAAATATATATTTGTGTGAGGCTGCCTATAGGTTCGGGTGATTTAACTAAAAATGCTGACAATTGTGACAATTATATCTGGCATTATAGGAAGTAAATTATTATTTAATTCAATTGCAGTTAATTTAAAAAATAACGTTCCCTATTCCCTACTTAACTATCTAACCATTATGTTTTAGTGGGTATTTAATATTTACCTAAGC
Source organism: Toxostoma redivivum (assembly GCA_013397375.1). Taxonomy (NCBI): domain Eukaryota; kingdom Metazoa; phylum Chordata; class Aves; order Passeriformes; family Mimidae; genus Toxostoma; species Toxostoma redivivum. The sequence continues at coordinate 312,067 of VXBI01001260.1, forward strand.
AATTATATTTCTTCTGCTGCCTTATTTTAGTTCACTGTAAGGTTTTTGTCTCTCTTTTTTAGACAAACCTAATTTTTAGCCTTACAATTCTAAAGGCAATTGGAACATTTATATTGACTTGAGTAAATGTATGACTGATGTTCAGAATCATAGAATCACAGAATGGTTCTGGTTGGAAAGGACCTTGAAGACCATCTATTTTCAAATTCCTGGCATGGACAGAGACAACTTCCACTAGATCAGTTCGTTCAAAGTCCCATCCGACCTTATCTTGAACAGTTACAGGAATGGGGCAGCCTCAGCTTCTCTAGGAAACTTTTTTCCAGTGACTCACCACCCTCACAGTAAAGAATTTCTGCCTAATGTTTTATCTAAATGTACTCTGATTCAGTTTGAACCTATTCCACCTCATTATGTCACTACATATCCTTGTAAAAAATTCCTCTTCCTCCTTCTTGTATGTTCCTTTCTCTTATATACTGAAAGGCTGCTCTAAGGTCTTCCCCAGGCTTTCTCTTCTCCAGGCTGAACAATCACATCTCCCTCAGCCTCTCCTCATAGGCTCCAGCCTCTGATCATCTTCATGGCCCTTCTCTGGATTCCCTCTGTTTTACTGAGCTGGAACAAAATTATGTTACACATTATGGTTTGATGGCAGTAAATAGATTTTAAGAATAATCACATTGAAAGTGCACTTTTCTATTCCCAGAAGACAAATTGTAAAAAGAAGCCTGTTGGAAAACATTATTATCTTATGAAATAATAAGATAGTTACTGGGGTTTTTCTGGTTAGGTTGTTTTGGTTTGAGTTTGTGTGTGTTTTGCTTTGGTTTCATTTTTAACGTTTTGTAGTGGTGAAGGTGAACCAGGAAAGCATCCTTCATCAAATCAATTTCTTCTGCCTACTTTGCTCTGGACTTGAATGCTTTATTCCCTTTCAAAGGTGTCTCTCTCTTATTTCAATTGATTTTGCTACAAGACAGCTCTTCAAATCTCTCTCTAAAGATGTCTGCATTTTGTTTCTGTCAGAGCAGCACTGTTGTTTCATAGAAACATTTGATTTTCCCCTTACAGCTCCCTTTTTTTTCTTTCTCATGTCTTCTCTATTTCCTGAATACATTTTTGAATGTATCAAATATACATATAAAAGAGGAGATATTTAGTAATATACTTCTGTAGATTAATTAAAATGCTTCTAATAATTTTCTTTCTCAGAAAAGGCCTGTTTTTCCTTGGAATAGACTATGAGAAGCTGTCTGGACTATGAGACAGACTATGATAATAGAATAATAGACTAGACTAGACTAATAGACTGTGTGGCTGGCTAGAGAGAAATAGATAATAGCTAATCAGAGAGCTGTGTATAGATAATTTAAATTGGGAAAGCAGGAATGTGCTTTCACCTGGCCTGATAGAATGCTACAGAAGGTTGTTTTGTGGTAGTCTGTACAAGTAGGACAACACCAGGAAGTTCTAAGTAAGTGCTGGTACTGGTCTTCTGCACTGTACTCTTCTGTCAGAAGGGAGGGACAAAGTTTAGGCTGATATTCTTACAAAGGTGGGGAAGTAAAAACAACTGTGTTTTTCAAAAATTATCCTCGGGTAACCATAGTAACAATGTTTTGGTATATCTAACACTGAAAATTGAAAAAGGAGGAACACTGAGAGATAGAAGTAAAAGAGCCTCATTGCTGGGAAATGTGCAGTTATGTTGCTGGAATGCTAGAGAGACTGAAGAGTGACAAAGCACTGCTTCCTTATAGTGCACCATATTTTAGACACTGAAGCACTTTATTTCAGATTTACAAGAAAAGCAAGAGGAGAGTGTCAAGGAAAGAGAAAACCTTAACTGCTGGCTTATTTTCTCTCCTGTGCTACTACAGCCTTCTTCAATGAACAAAATTACCATATGGGTTATTTTATGGAAGCTTATACACACAGCTGTGCATAACTCACACAAAAGTCTGGCAGATTATATTTGCTATCAAACCAGCCAGCAAACAAATTTTCAGAGGGATTGCCTAAAATTGTTGAGGCAGAGAGAGTGAATATTTTAACAAGTGCCATCCATTGGGAGTGTATTTTTAATATGCCTTGCCTAGGGGTTTATAGGTATATTTCCAAGAAAGACTTATTTATTTATCTCGATTCTTTTGATATGTTTGTATTATACATAAACATTTCTTCCACAAAAAAGTGCCATCAGCAGTAGTGACAGTGTGTTGAGTCTATGTTGGAAGAAAAGCAAAACAGAACAAAACCTTGAAGTGCCATTACAGTTAAAAACACCAGATTATTCAATGTAAGGTAGCACAAAAATTCTTCAAGACTTCTACACATAGCTTATTAAGGTGTCACATCGTTAGCAGTATATCTCTTCATAGCAAAGTGTTTCCACAATTTGGCTTACTTGGAAAAGCCTATTGTTTTACTTGAAGCTGAGCAGAGACTGATAGTCTGATTTCAGTTAGGTGATAATAATTTTTTCTTTTCTTTTGTTCTTTTTCTCTTTTTCTTCCCCCCTTTTTTTAAATTCAAATCAGAGCCAACTGTAACCCATTATTCAACATGCACTATACCTGTAGTTACAGTGAAAACACACTTAGGGCTTAAAACTTCCTGTTAGTAGAGCAAAATACAAGAGCCACATATCCCACCTTTGAGATGATATAGTGAAATTTTGCTTAAAACTGTACACAAAGAACCTATGCTCATTCAGTCAGATTTATCAGCCCTTCATGCAGACAGGTCTGCTGGATCAGTAATATAGAACAGGGAATCATGCTCTATGAGTGGCCTCATTTGGTCTTCATTATTTAATAAGTTGATATTTATGCAATCAGAAATTTTTATCTACATAATGCTTACCAATTTTCACTTGAATTTGTAGAGAATTTCACAGCACCATGCAGGCCAGATACTGAGCATCTCCAAGGGTACCTATCTAGCTCATCACCCTGAAGGGCAAGGTGCAACAGAAGGTGGATCTTGGGGACTCCTGTCTTATTTACTGTTCCTGTAAGAATTTTAGAACAGTTCTTTAAAAGATGTAAAGCCTCTTAAATGAGACACTTAAGATTAAAATCTCTGCTTTGGTTAGTTTTATTTAACTGCATAATTAGACTTCTGAGTTGTCTGTTATCAGGGTGTAGTGAGTAGAAAATAGACCAAAAATATCCTCCTGGCAGACTGTGTCATGTATTTGTGACTTCCACCATCAACTGGAAAGTCTGATTAAGAATCCAAGAAAGCCAAGAAGCACGAGGTGGTACAAACCAATTAAATCTTTTATTGGTGCTGGGAGGCAGCTCTACCCTTTCTTTGGGATAAGTCTTGCAGTCACCATCTATGCTTTTATTTGCACAGCTTCTAATCCAGTGCTTTCATTGAATATTTTTCAAAGATGATCAGGGCTTCAATAATTCTTGTACCTAGTAACCACAAATATATCTCTCCACACTACACTCTTAGTCGTTAAGGATATTTTTTCTCTACTTCAGAAAATTTGACAATAACTTGTGACAGGATGAAATTCACTGATTCAGCCAAGCTGAAGTCCAGAATTCTAACTGTATTTTGCTTAACGATACATCATCTACAGGCTTTAGTTTCCTCTTGTGATTATTTTTACTGCAGCAGTATTTATACTCTGACATACAGACTGCCTTAGAGGATTCTTGCCATCTGTTGGCTTATTCACATGTGGAATGCTGCTTTGAATTGCATTTCATAATATTATAATACCCAAATGTGTATATTCTAAACATATAACTGAAGTTGGATACATATAAAAAATTTAATACATATTAAAAAAATAATTTATATGTATATATATATGCGCACACATTTCATTTTTATATGTATATATAATACATGTGTTTGTATATATAACATATATACGTGCATAAATGAAGATGATTTTACATATAAATGTGTTGTATTTATTAAGAGTTTAATTGATTTTTTCCTATTAAAAATTACTTAATCCTGAGAGTAGTTGTCACTTAATGGATGGATTAAGATTCTGATCTTGAATGTCTTCTGATGAAGAAGACATTCCATTTATGCTGTAATTGGCTACAAATATAATTTATAAAAGATAATTAGTCATCACTATATTAAAAAATATATGGTAAAAAGTGTAGGTATGAATGTATTCCTTTAGTGTGAATTCACTGTGCTTCCCAATAAAAGCAAATCTTGCTACGTGAGCTTCTGCCTTTTGGTTATCCATATAACCAAAAATATATTGGTTTATCTGTGCAACTCTGTACCCACATAATTCCTTTTGATTTGTGGAAACCCTGGCAATATAGGGTTTCCATTTTTCTGGGATGCAGCTTGTCTGTAAGTATTTGCAAGAGTTTGTTGCTGACATGTTTTTCCGCTGTAACATTAATGGGCAAAGTCAATGTTATTTTAGCTTTTTTTTCCCATGATTATTAGGGTAAAAGCACCTTTCATATTTCTGGACATTGATCTGAGACTGAATACAGGTTTTTCTTCATTTCCTCAGCTGCAGCTTTGCAAGAGAGGTGTTCACTAGATGGGACCTGCCTTTCTCTGTGCAGGATGACAAAGCAGGACACAAGCTGTGCATCTCTACCCTCCTGCCGTGATGGTGAGAGAAGATGCACACAATCAATATGATTGGTAATGCAAGCTTCGATTTATTTCCAGTTACAGCAGTCTTTTATACCCTAATAGACAATGATTGGTCAGTTCTTATAAAGGTTACACTTGTATCTATATGATTTTCTTTCTCACTAGGGTCCTTCCTTGTTCTCATGAGAAACTTTGCTTAACCTATATCAGCAGGAAAGCAGGAAAGCAAGGCTACAATGTTTTTGCTAGATCAGAACATCAGTACATATTGAAAATATCAGTACATGCAGCTTGTTCTCACCATATCAATACTGCCCTTGCCACTTCAGCAGGGAAACTGCTTAAAGAACATTTTCTCAGGCCTAGTTCAGCAGGGAGACTGCTTAAACAATATTTCCATAGGATCACAGGCCTGATCTTCAAGCCATTCTACAACACCCTCCAAAAAAAAAAAATACAGACCATAGTTTTTAGCTAATTTTTAAAACTCATCCCATGTTTTATTCAGGTAAATATCTATATTTAAAATCAGATTCACTTATGTAACTTTGTACTGAAAATAAAAAATCTTTCATAAGTGTGCAGACAGGACAATAGAAACCAAAAGAACATCTTCAGAAACAGAAAAAGTAGATATTCTTACCGTCCCAGTTTAAACATCCTGTTAATTCTGAAAACAAACCTTAAATTCAGATTGAGATCTTTAATATCACTTAGCATTATATCTGTTAGAATTTATGACAGGAACTGTGCTTCTAGGAAAGAATTTTTAAAGTTATTTCTTTCCACTTAGATAAACCGTATGTAGAAAACAACAGCCTGCTACATAAGAAACCACTAAAATTAAAACAGTTTCTAGTCACAAGAAAAATGAGACTCAAAGAGTAAGAAGACCATATTTGAAACAGAAATCAAATTAAATTTACAAAAGTTCAAAGGGGGAGGGGGAGCAAAAATATACCTTTGTTCTCTGTCAAACAAACACTTCTGCAAGTATAACTGATCTCAAAGTCCACCACCTATTGTGCATACAGAGAACTCCAAGAGATTTAATTATGCATAGACAATTAAAAATGTTTTTTTGAAAAAACCATAGTGGTCAGGAATTGCCCCTTGCAAATAGCTATTACAAATGTAATACTTCTAACTAAAGCCTTGCATATCCATGAAGAAGGGAAAGATTAAAGACATCATTACTTTCAAGTGTGTGCAATTTGATGTAGGTGATATCTAAATAGTGAAGCTGTTTTGGGGTAAAGAATATCTATGTAACTCACCCAATTGGTCTCTTTTTGTTCACTGCTCTCCTCTTCCCACAATTCTCTACTAATTTGATTCCCTTAAATAGCTTGAAGTAATTTCTGTAATGAATAAAAAATAGGTAATATGTGAGAGTGTATTGTATATTATATGTGCTAAAAAATGCTTGTTAAAATTATTTTTAGTCTCGAGCTTCAGATATTCTCTTGTTGAACGTAATAATTCAGGTTTTCCTTTAAAAGTGAAGGGGTTGGGAGACATCGTCATTAAAATTGTCTTGATTATCACCTAAATTTTATGAAGCCTTGCATGATTCATTTAGTCTTTGTCTCAGGTACTGAGATCTGTGCTGCAGTGCTGCTAAAAATCTTTAAGACAGTGAAATTTGAACAGAGAAATGGTGTTTTAACAGTGTTCTGTCTCTCACAAGGAGAATACCATAAGAAGTATGTAAAGATAAAGCAATGATTTCCCCAGCATGCTCTCCCAACCTCTGAAAATTAATAGCTTTGAGATTTACAGATTACAAAACGGCAGTTTGATGTTTCTCCTGGAAAATCATGTAGCACCATCCTCCCTAGGCCCTAGACTGTAAAACTTCTCACTCCCAGGGCTTTTGATTGACTGGTTTCCTTTCAGACAAATAAAAGTTGATATTGTGGAGACAGTTTATTCAATAAACTATGCCATAGAGTCCTTATAGACAAAACCGCACCATTTTCTCCTTCCTTCAGTATGTAATGGTACTGTCCCAGTGCATGCTGTGTTCTCACACAGACATATTTCTTTTTGTATGCCACATCCTCTGCCTGTACTCTCAACATTACTTTATAATTTATGATAATTGAAACCCAAAGGTTGGGAGAGGATAGAAGAAAGTTGTCTAAAAATTAATAGTTATCTTGGAGCCTACTGAGTACTGACTGCATAATTGGATAAGCCCATTCCAAATGGATTTATCAGTCCACTTGAGTGATTTCTAATCCTGAGTTTTGTGAATGTGTGTTACTCTGCATTACTCGTTTGGAGGACCACAGCTCATTTCCTGAACAGACTTCCTTTATCTCTATAGGTATAGCTTCCAGGTTTAATTGTCCCTGAAAGTTTTCTTCCACAGATCAACCTAGTGCATCTGTTAAATGCCAGCTGGAGATATAAGAGAAAGACAGTAAAAAAGAGCAAAGTTTATTGAAACTGCAGTTAGATATGCTAAGAGTATGAGTTAAAAAGTGAAAAGTAAATTGCTGAGTGGAGAACGAGATAGAAATCCATACAAGCCATCCATTACCTTCTGTTAACATCAGAAACTTTGAAATTAATCTCTGAGAGTTTTATACTTATCAAGATTTTAAAAATTTTCAGGATTTTCTGTTTCAGATTTGTTTATTGTTAGGATAATTTTGTTTTTCTTCTAATTTCTCTGAAGTTGTTGAAGAAGTACAATTCAGTACAATTAAGAAGTACAATTGAAGAAGTAACATAACCTGTTCTCAAACCAGCCCCTCAGTGGAACACTGCACAATAGGATTGAACAACTTAAATTCTCAGTTCTATTTAAAAATTAGCCCAGAGATATTTTAACTGTAATTATTTTCAGATTTCACTGTAATGTATGTAAGATGATTTTTTAACCCAAAAAGAGGATATTATACAAACAGACATTATTACAAAATAATGCAGCAAAATATTTGGCATGCTCAAATAGATAAATAGATGCTGCAATTGCAAGGAAGTTAATTCTGAACCATGTTACAAGTCCTTTACAACTGAGTGGGCAGCTGCAAAATCATGGATTTTTTTGGCTAATTCATCAATACTGCCTTTTGAGAAAATCATATCTTTTCAATCTGGACAATTTTACATTATATGTAAGTGGGCTTTGCAGTAGATGAGGAACGAGCAGGATTGCCATGACTTTTCTCTTTGCACAATGTACACAATGAATAATTGGTAAGTGTCATCACTGCTTCACCTACCAACAAATTTCAGCACTGAAATTTTGGTCTCTAGGGAGTGCACTGAGACAGGTCATTTAGGCTGCATATTAGAACAACAGATTTAAAAGATCAGGAAGAACAGGTAATGTAGACATTCAATTTAGAAAGTTTGTACATTCTGAGAAAAAAAACTGAGATTGTAACACACATAATCTGCCATGATATTTATAAAAAAGAGAAAACATAACAGTACCTTTCAAGCATATTACATGTCTTAGAATGTGTATTTTTATTTTATCTTTAAACAATATTCAATAGGTGCCGTATGTTTTATTCTTTAATGCTTCATTTTGCCATTATAAGAACCAACTTGGCATTTTAAATAGATGAGAATACATATTTTCCCTCTAAGGGCAAAAGGAAGTGGTTTGTGATCATCATCATGTTGCCTGTGAGAACTTTAAGTGTTCCATGACAAAAGAATTGCCACAGAAATTATCACTGTTAAGGATATTCAGTCAGCAAAGTATAAGACTATTCCTCTCAATGAAGACCTCAATACCTCAAATGAAGAACTATTACAAACTTCTGCCAAACAGAAATTGCAATATGAAGAACACTTTTTTCATTGATATGTAGCACTGGATATTGAAAAAGGCAGAAAAAAGTCCTTTCAGAGGAGAATTTAAGATTTCATAGAGTCATCCCCAAGTCAGTTTGTGCATATTGTTATTGTTAAAGGCAAGTGGACATGCTTTGTTCTAATTTCTGCTGTATTTGCTGAGCAGTTTGACAGACATTATTTGGTTAGCATGTACTGTATGTATGTGCATGCATACAAGTATATTTACCAGTGTGGAAGAAGACTACTAATAATTATAATTGCGATGATATATTTTTAATTTAAATTTTCTGAAAGTTTCATGGAACATAGATGACTTTCTTAAAGCACAAGAAGTTTTGTGGTTTAGATTTGTTATTTTTTTCTTCCATAATTTAGACTTTATAAACGTTATAATGCTTCTAAACATCCTGTGTTTTTTCTAAACCTCCTCAGGAGTTTGGCGACAAGGGTGAACAAAGACAACATTCTACAAGATTTCTGATGCCTCTGAAGCTGTAGGTAATTGAAGTCTATATAGTGTTGCGCTGTTTGCATTTGGTTGCTTATTTTAATTTTTCTTTTTCCATACACTAATTTTATCATTGCTTGGTAGCTACCCCCATATGAAAAAAATTACTGTAATGGTTTCTGCCCCCTGGACTGCTAGCCCAAAGCATATGGCATAAGACAAAATGTACTGATTAATTATAAATTCAGGTGTTGGAATCAGAAAGGATGTTTACTTTGGAATCATTGAGAGATTTCCTCTTTGCAATTGCTGAGATTTTAGCTTATGGCTTGAATACTTTTAGCTGGGGAAGCAGAAATTCTCTGGATGGATCTTTTCAAGTGAGTTTGGATTAGTCAATATATATACAAAAAACACAATTTGAATGGAATACTAAGCATCTTTTGTGCTTTAGATTAAATTAGCAGCTCAACATCTTCATAAAGATACATGGGAGTGTTCACATTTAATGAACTTATATTTTTATTAAGGTGCACACATGGGAGGGCTGTGTGGTCATGTGAACCCAAACATACAGTTCGCTAATTGCACAATATTATTTTATAAAGTAGTGATCCTATTATTTCCATTAATTGTTCACTGTCACTTTGGCATTTTCATTTTGTCAACATTATTAGGTTTTGATCTTTTTTTCAGTATATTAATTGGCATGCAGAACCAAGGAGGAGTAAAAAATCCCAAGTATTTTAACTACATTTAAGATTTATTTGAATAAAATTCAATCCAAACATCCTTTGTGCCAACATTGAAATAGCAGATTTAAAAAGTAAATGAATGAAAATTTACTATTTGAGGTAATTCATGCATACCACCTTAGTCAACTTTTTAGTATAAATGGAGTAATACATTTATAACTACTTCATAAATAAAACTTACAATAAGGCTTTTAATGTACCTATCTCCCTAGAGGCAACCTTTTTATGCTGCATAGAAATTTATTTCAGTACTGCATGAGTTTGATTTCTGCTTAAGTGTCAGTTTACTCAGGTTGTCTTTATGAAAATGAATGATAATGTCTAAGTAAGGAGAAGAAAACGTTATAAATGCCTCACCCAAAGGCTTTTTCCTCTCTCATTACCAGTCACCTTTGAGGAAGTATAGCTGCTTTCTGTAAGTGATATAAATTACAATATACTTTGTGAAAATGACTGCCATTCATAGCAAAATAATGCAAACTGTTTCACATTGGGTTTTTTTTTGTTGTTTTTATTTTTTTAATAAACTATATATATGCAACCAGTAGAGCCTTGAGAAAGCAGATTGCAATTCTGTTCCATGCCCAGGGACTTCATCTAGGACACAAAATGTGTAGGGTGGTTGAGTTATCATGATGATAACTACAGTGTGTGGGATGGTTGATGACCATAACTACAACCTGAAAATAAAAAATCAAGTATAATTTTGTTTGCATGAATACTTCTGAATCAAAGCAAATGTTTCTCAGAAACAGGCATACAAGACATCTCATATTAAAATAATTTATATTAACACAGGAGGTAAAATTTGGACAAAGGAGTCATTTTCATCCCCACAGAATCCTAATACGGCATAAAAATAATGAAAATGTAAGATCGAACCCATAACAAGTAAAGAGAGATGTAGAGATTTAAGTATAGCTTAAATAACTAGTGAATACTCAATTTTTTTGTTTAAAAACTATGAAAACTATGATCTCTGAAGTTAGCACAGGATATTGAAATACTGTTAAAGGGGAATTCAAGTTGGGTTGTTCATATAGATACTTCCATATTAAGGACATTGTCTGTCATGGTACTTCATACTGTATAACTGAGTTGGTACTAACTTGTATCACCACAAGATGCAGATAATATCTGAATTATTTGTATGATGCAGAGTTATTTACTTGGAGGACCAGCTTAGCATAGCTTTATTTTTTTTCTTTTTGGTAACAATAGTTAACAAACAGTTACCAAATAGTTACCATAAGACATGAATGTACAGGTATTTCCTGTTTGTCACAGATTATATGTTGCATTTTCAGCACTTTTAAATATCCTTTTTTGACCACTGTCAGACTTTACAGTGACCTTACTTTATATGACTTGGAGCTACGCTTATCCTTTTTGGGTTTTGTTTTTGTTTTTTTTCTTTTCCCAGATACTCAGAGTCTATTCCCCTTTGCTCCAGTTGGGTAGAACACAGCACTGTAGTTTTAATTTTGATTTCTTAGAATTTTCAGTTACTGCTTTTATTGCTTGCTCTTGGTATGTAATTTCTTTTTATGGAGTCAGAACTGTCAGCATTTACTGGAGACTGGTTATCCAGACATTCTACACATTGACCAAAGACATTCTATAACATCTAGATGCATTCCTTCTATCTGAAGTATGAGTTTCATTTACTCATTTTCCTATGAGTAAAAGCGTGTATATCCTTCACAAGACAATGTATATTATAGCTTCAGGCATGGAAAACTAATCTTATACCAACTAAAATTGTAAGAAATTTGTTTGATAATGTGGTTCAAATTCCTGCTCAAAATAAGGCCAATTTCTAACTCAGATTTGACTCTACTTCGATCAGGTTATTGAAGGCTTGGTGTGGTGGAGGTCTGAATGTCTCCAAGGATGGAGTTTTCACAATCTCTGTAGGCAAGCTTAAACCACCTGCCAAGCTTTCCTCTGTATCTTCTATTTTATGACCCATCAGATTGCTGAAGACAGCAATTCGAAGCTCTCCTTTAGCTCTCTCTTAAATCTGAACAAATCCAGTTCTCATTTTCTCTTAATACATAATGCTTCAGACGTCTTCTTATCCTGGAGACCCTCTCTTGACCTTGCAACAACTTCCCTGTACAAGACAGCCCAAAACTGATGGAACAACCCATCTTTAATCAGCTATAAATATTTTCCTATTTTTAATCATCACAAAACTGCATATAGAGCTGTACCAAAGAATTTTTTTCAGAATTCCCATCTGTACCAATTTTGTTCATTGTCTCAAGCTGTTAAATAAATACACTCTTTGCTCATGTTCACCACACTTATTAATAAGGAAAAATTATCCACTATGCCCTAGAACAATTTACTCAGTGCTTCATGACCTTCACATCCATATCACCAACAATCAAGTCTAAACTGCCTGAGACAAAACCATTACAGCAATAAAATCTCCATTGGAAACCAAATAATTGGGAAATAAATAAAAATAAAAAATATCATGGCCTGCCTCTTTTCTAGGCTAAAAGTCCTCACTTCTGCCCTGAAAGCATCTCATATTTTGTTTATACTTCAGTGACATTATTTTTAATACCTCTTTGTAGGTGTCTGCTGTTCATGTATTTCAGATCTTCTATTGCAGATTCTCTGGATATTCACACTGACAGTAGTTGCAATTGTCTGGCTTTTCCACAGAATTTTTTTCATCAGAGGTCTGGGAAGGTTTTTTTGTTTGTGTGTTTGTAATGAAAGCTGTGAGTAATGGAACATAAAGTGGTGGGCACAGAAAAAAAAAAGCATTCTAATTTGATAATCAGCCATGAGATAGTCTATCAAACTTTATGTGGGTCAGTGAATACCTCCAAATAAAATTATTGCATATACATTTATATTTAAATTTTATTTTTTTCTTTTTTAATGGTAGGAAAATAAAATATTGCAAAAGTGTGAAGAACAAAGCTAATTGGAAGATTTGTTGTAACTGACTGAGTCCTAATATTACACAGCAGGTATACCATTCTTGTCAACTACTTAGAAGGCTGATCATTAATTATTTTTTATCAGCCTTCTTGTGTATGGCCGGCTTCATACACAAAATCAACTTTAATTTGTTACTGAGTAGTCCCTGAATGTGAGCACAATGCATAATTCATAATTTTCATGGAATATTGAGCTAACTTTTAAAACATGGTAATGGCCATACTTATTCTTCTGTGTTACGTTATTTGATTGAGGAGAAAATAAAAGTTTCTCTAGACTATATCTATAAGTCTCAAGAAGTATTAATGATCTGTGAGGTCTTGTGAGGTAGGTGAGAGTTTTTTCAATCAGGTTCAAGAAAGTTGCTATTTTCCCTCTGGGCCACAAACTTTGTAGTATTCTCTTCAGTTTTACTCTATGCTGTACATTTTCTTCATGCACATGCACAGCACAACTCATTCCTTCAGCAGCAAGAGTGACACAAGGCTTTTTGCTGTTATATGGATCTTGGCACCATATTTATAGGGTTACAATGAGATGCATTGCTTGAGAGGCAGTTGGACTTATTTTCAGAAAAGTGGTAAATACCCCTAACACACATGGAAGTAAAGCAAGTGCTGTGCAGTTACACAGCTACCACTGTGCTTCAAGAGTCACCTGTCACTGAACACAAGACCTAACATCACTGTCTAAACATATGAGACGCTGTGTTCATGTAATGTTCCAATACCTTTTCTCTTTAATATGTTCCCAATATATTTTATCTTTGAACTTCAGAAAAATTCTTTTCCTTGTTCAAACTGCACTAAAAGGCTAAAACTGTTATTTTACTGATTCAGACTTCCAGTACTCTCCTTCTCTCTTCTGCATTCTCACAAGCTCCTCTAATTTCTGACAGTTGTTAGTTATGAATCTAATAGGTTCTGAAAATCACCAGCATGAATGAATGAATCTTAATGCACCTTTTCTGTGGGCAATGGAAGGTGAAATTTTGCTTAATTACTTTCCACTTTCACTTCTGTACCGAAGTCAGGCTAAGCTACTAGGGAGGACAGAAGCCTTTTCCTTACCTAGGCAACCAATACCTCTTGCACTCATGGAAATTCAGTCACAGAATGACTGCTAATCCAAAACTGCACTAAGCAAAAAACAATTATCTCTGCAAGATCAGAATATTTTTACTTAGTTTGATTTCATTTTCCATATAGCCTGGTAAAATATAAGACTGAGTTACCTTGCTCCACAGACTTCTGTGAAAGGTCATTTTTCATGGAGATACACTTTAAAACCTGATTTATTTTATTTATTTTTTTTTTACTAAAAAAAAATGCCCTTGGAAGAATACAGATATTTTTCAGATTTCAGATCTTTCCATCAATGTCGTATTTTGTCCTTTCAGGTATCCTGAAAATGTGTTAATAAAAGTGCTTCATGAACCACTACATGCATTTTTTTATAAGCTCACCATCCTTATTATGATGAAAGGAATTTTAGGAATATTCTGTATCTCTAAATGCAGTGCATATTCTCTTCTGCCCAAGCTCTACTTGATTTTTTTTTTTGCTTTCACAAAAAGAAGGGCACCTTACATGTAAACTCCAGTTTTCAGACTACAGGACACTGAATGAGGAAAATATGCTTTAATCATTAAAAAAATGAAGAAAAATAATCTTTTTCTTTCTGTTAGCTGAAAAATCTCCACTTAAGTGATGTAAATAAAAAATTATGATCCAAATTATCAATTTTCTTCCATCCTGGGAAAAAACCCCAAAAATTATCTGCAAAATGTTTTTATCAAATGAAATTAGAATTCATTGTTTGTTTCATACTGAGAAGGAATTCCATACTTCTCTGAGCTTTAGTCTGCATTGTACACTCACTTCTTAAATTTTTCAGTTCAGAAAAATCCCAAAGTATGTTGCAGTTACAATAAAAAATCAGGAAGGTAGTTTCAGAAACTTTACTTTTGTGATGAAATGCAGCACATATTCTTTAATGTTGACTTCATCCAAAACAAAAGATTTTACTTGACTTTTTTTGTTGTTGTTGTCATTGTTTTTTTTTGGTTTTGTTTTTGTTTTTTTAATACCTGGAAAAGTTCATTTAAATTCTATTTTTTTCCAAGGGATATTTTAGATTTTAGAGAAATACATCCCCTTCAGGAAACAAACAAAACTAGAAAATTATATGGGAAATTATTACTCACATCTGGGAAATTATTACTCACATCTGGGAAATTAGGTTCAGAAATGTCTTGCAACAGAATAGAGCACTACATTAAAAATTTATTTATTAATTTATGCTAGTGCCATTTTAAAAGGCAAGGTGTAGGGAACTACTGTAGTTCAGACTTGCATCAGTCTCTAGAAAGATTATGGAGCAAGTTCTCCTATGAGCTACTCCTCAAATCAGGAAGGATGTGGGACTGACTGGCTTTGTGGATGACTGTACATGTTTACCTTGACTAGCAATATTTTTGTAAAGGATCTCCAGTAGCGCTATGGAAATTAAAGTGGTGAGATAAGAATAGACTGAGTGGATTACAAGGTGAATAAAAAATTCTTTATCCATTAGGCTTAACAGGCTAATGGAAAACGCTTTGAATTCTAACTGGTGTCTAGTTACTTGACACTCCAGATCATCATCATCAATAACAGGACAGCACCATAATAGAGAGTGGTTCTTAGTGGAAGGGAGGATTTCCATTCAGAGGTATTCCAAAACACTGGAGGAATGAGTCACTGGAAGCCAAGTAATTTTGACAGAAACAGATGTGAAGCCCTGCACTCAGGAAGGAAGGAAGTTCCCAGTGTGGACTGGGAACTGCCAAGCTGTTTCACAGCCTTGCAGGCATTTATCTCCTCTTTGTGCAGGAGACTGTTGACTTTCACAGAAACTTTCCACCAGGTTAGGCTGGTCATCTATAAGCAGTACAGGTACAAGTGGGGAGATGAATAGGTATTGAAGAAGAGCAGAGAAAGCATAAAAACTTATGGCAAATGGATCATCTGGATATTTAGTTTCTGAAGTAAAGAACCCGTTATACAAGTACCACTCAGAGCGAGTGAGAATGTATGGTCTGGATGGATTTCACCTTGCCTGTTGTGAGGTGTCTGGAATGTGATTTCCATGCAAGTCACTTGTCTCAGTCAACATTGTGATCAATGATGATTTAGTCAATACAGCTGGGGGGATCATGAAAACTGATTCTGCAGGAAATGGGGGAAACCTGTGCAGACTGGGACATTTCACAGTTTCTGTGTAATTATTATGTAATTGATCTCTCTTGCCTTTTCCACACTTTCCTCTGATCATGCAGTACTTTTTACCTGTTATAGTAGAACCATTTCAGTGAGTGCTAAAAGTAAAGAAATGAATTCCCCATAAAAATAGAAATATATATTTTATAATAAATATATCCTTAAAAAGAATTTCCACGGACACTGCTTTCTCAATAACACAGTAAATCAGGATTATTTCCCTGACTTATATAGCAAGGATAGCAATTGTCTGTAGTTTAGCTATAAGAGAATGAGCCATCTTTAGGTTTTTGCAATGCTGGCACTTCTCTTTCCCAGAGATCAGATGCGTAACTCTCAAGGCCTCATTGGCCAATGTCCATAGATTAGCATGGCAAATGCTAATACTCAGAAAGTCATGATTTCATGCTAAATTTAGTAACTACTAAAGACCAAGATACTTATCTTCTTGTGGAGGACTGAGAAATTTGTCTCATTGTTCCTGGAAAACTCTTCACTCCTACATCTAAGAATATGAAGAAATTATGAAATCACTGGGCTGGCAATAAATATTCTCATAAATAGGAATAATTACTTGATAAAGATGGGGAATAGTATCACCTGTAACTGCTTATGTGACATATATAGCTCGGAATATTAGTTTTAATTAAAATGCAGACATTACTTAAACACAGGGGTTTTGTGATCTGTGCACATAATCTTTCAAAAATAATCCTCTGCTTCTGACAGTAACAGGAACTGTGGTAAATCTCATAGTCATTATTGTCGTATTGTCTTGATGTAGAAATTACTGAATTAAACTCTATGACCTCCCTTACAAAGGCAATCTATCTGCCTGACTTTATGGCTATATTTTCCAGATAAAAAGGTCAACATACCAAGTGAAAAATCTTTAATTTTTTCTTTCTCTGCCAATTAACATTCTCTGCATATATTTTCCTACAGCTGATCATTATTCCAGGCTCAACCAACACAGGTAAACTGATCTCTTAGAACCTCTTTCTTGACAGAGACTTACAAAATGAAAGGTCCATAACTCAGTTCATATTAACCAAAGTGAGTTAAGAGTGGAGGTTAGAGGACTGATAACCTCAGTTAGGAGGTCATGAGGAGGTGAAATCAAAATGGTAGCAGTGATATGCAGAAGTTTGATTGCTTTATTAGTTTAGAGAGTTATTGCTGAATTTAACTTTTAGTTGTTCATTTTTGAGCCCTGGATCATGAAGTTTTAAATGAAAATGATAAGAATTGGAATTAAGAACTAGTAGAAGCAAAGAAAATAATAAAAAAACATGAATGTTTTCTCCTACTAAAGACATGCTTGGAATGTTATAGAGACAGCTGGAAAATTTATCAGTCTCTTTGATGTACTGATGATAAAAGCGGTATTATACAATATAAAGTCAATTACTTGCTTATACAATTCTGAATGTCCCAAAACCATAATCAGAATCACAATTAGCCAGTTAGCACCTTCCCTCATATCTGATTTTTTTTTGTCTTTGAGTGATCGCTGAACAAACAAATGCACATTTTTGTATCCGTTCCTAAATTAACTGTTCTGATGTCAAAATGCTAGCTCAAAAGGGAAGCTATGTCTAAAGCCAATGGACAGTAGAGTGAGAAGCAGAATTTTGCATTCTTACCTGAAAATTTACAGTTCTGCTAACTTTAATGCATCACTTCTTAATAGTCTGTTAAACACTAGATTGCCTGGGCATTACAACCCTCTAAGCATAACGTTCAAGTTCTTGAACATTCTTTTTGATTAATCAGAAGCTTCTCAATTTTTATTGCAGGGTGTATTTACCTATCTCTAGTATAGAGATATGTATTGGATGCCAGATGCACCAAAGCTACTCTCTCACTCCCCTGTGCAGCCGGAAAGGAGAAAATGTAAGGAAGAATTCATGGGCTGATACAAGGACAGAAAAAAGCCCTCACCAAATACCATCAAAGGCAAGGCAGGTCAATATTAGAGATATTAAATGAATTTATAAGTAACAAAATCAGAGCAGGATAATGAGAAATAAAATAAGACCTTAATAACAACTTCTCTTCCACTTCTCCCTCCCTCCAAGCTTTATCTCTCCACCCCCAGCTGTGAAGGAAGATGGGGAATGGGGATTATGGTCACTTCATCACATGTTGTTTCTGCTGCTGCTCAGGGAGACGAGTCCTGCTCCACTGCGGGCACATGGAGCAAGTAGCATGTGGAAACTGACAAAAAAGCTTTACAAAAAAAAAAAAGGATTTTCATCAAAGCATAGCAATCAGAAATATTTTCAGACTATTTCAACAGAATAACTAGAATGTTTGGAACCTTTTTGTCCTGGAGCTCACTACTATGAGATACAAAAGTAGAAGTGAATTAAAGCATTTATTCTGAAAACCTGACAAAGTTTACACTTTGATATAGAGACCAAATTTTCCTTAGGTATGTATTTGTATGCTGGGACAATTACAACTAAAATTTCTGTGAAAGAAAAATGTAATGTGTTCCATTGTAAACAATATATGATTTTACAATTCTAACCAAAGTATCATTCATTTAAGAACAGCTTCAGTTGGAGGTAATGTATTGCAGAAGGAGTGAGTCTTAGAAATATCAGATGTGCTGAGACTACTTTTGGTCCCAGAGATCACAGAAAAAAATCATTAATTTCTTGAAAAAAAATGAAAATAGATTTTTTATCTTCCCTCCCACCAAGATAGAGGCAACACAGGAAATAATTTTTCTTAAATCATTTTGATATCCACAGTTTCCACAGAAGATAGATGAGGTCCTATACGAGGAAAAATCAGATTCATTTCAACCTTCTTGCTATTCTCAACTCATAATTGAGATTAACAAGAAAAAAATTACAATATAATAGCTCCAACCTTTCCCTCATATTTCCAAAGAAAGCCCCCAAGACATGTTTTTCCCATGGTGCTAAACTTTCCACTATATTCAGTGTCCATCTCCTGAGATGTGAGTTTTGAGCATATCATGTCCCCGAATGGGTCAAGTTGGAAGGGACCACAGAGGATCATCTGTCCAACCCCCTGCTCCAGCAGGGTCATCCCAGAGCAAAAGCACAGGATTGTGTCCAGATGGTTCTTAAATGTCTCCTGTGAGGGAGACTCCACAACCCCTCTGGGCAATCTGCTCCAGTGCTTGGTCACTGCACAGGAAAGAAGTTCTTCCTCATATTCAGGTGGAATTTTCTCTGCATCAATTCTGTCCATTGCCTCTTTTCCTGTTGCTTGGTACCACTGAGCAGAGCCTGGATCCATCTTCTTGGCACTGTCCCTTCAGATATTTTTAGGCATTGATGAGGTTCCCTCTCAGGTGGCTCTTCTTGAGGCTGAACAGTCCCAACTCCCTCAGCTTTTCCTTGTGATGTGCTCTGGTGCCTTAAACATCTTTGTTGCCCTGCCCTGGACCCATACCAGGAACTCCTTACCCTTCATTTTCTTGCACAGATTTTATAATAGAGAAGAAAGTATAAAGACACTGGCTTTATATCGCTATAGAGTTGAGTCCAGCCTGTTAACTTCTAAGGAGGAATTTTGAAAGCGTATATGAAATTCTAAATGGTTAATTTGTGTTAAAACTCAGCAACTTTAAAAGATGTGTGAAGTCTCTGATCTTTGTAAAGAAAGAATCATTAAAAAATAGCCAGCAGCAAATATGTAGATAATGATTAAAATTACAATTTCTGAGGGAGGTGTCAGTGAAGGAAATTACTCCAGACCTTTCTAGGACATGTTATTTGAATTGGATTCTACAGAAATGACAATCTAAACCAGCAGAATTTCGAGTAAACAGTAAGGTTTGTTGGTGAATTTTAAAGACAATACCAAAAGGTTATAATTTGAGAATGTGTTATTTGACTGGTAAGCAGTACTGAGAGTTTCTTTTCAGCTTTCAAAACTAGATGGAAAATTGATGCTATGCAAATGGGAAAGTATAAAAGTCAAAATCAAAATACATTAAATAAAAATTTCAAATACAAATCAAGCCAAACACACTCTGGCCTGTGGAAATCTCACAGTGATTTTCTATTTGTTACTAGACTTTATACAGAATTAAGGAATGTTATATAGGTCTGAAGAATATTAAAAGCAATTATTTTAGCTCTGTGGCTTAAGTAATTTGGACTTTTTGATTTACAGGCAGATAGATAAACTCTTGATCAGAAAATCCATACTGCTTTGATAAGAGTAGTCTAGGTATGCATCGTAGAGCTCTGATATTACATAGTTATAAAATGTAAAATGTAATATTGCATCTATAGATTAACTGTTATTCCTATATGTAATACTCTTTTATATAAATATAAAAGAGATAAAAGCATGAACTGAGTGCATAGGATGTATAGCAGTGTTAAAAGCAATTTTGAGATCACAGAAAATATAATTAGCCACTTAAAATTCTAAATTAAGGAGGGAAACTTGATGTAGAAGAAACATAGTAAATATATACAGAGAAATATAGTAAAATATACTCTTCGAGATCAGCTGTGTATTGCATTGTTATCAGCGCTGTATGTTTAAATTTGTTTGGACAAAGTTATCTCCTCCAAGAGAATGATCCTTTAGCGCTGCAAATCCCAAAGAATAGTTTTATACCTACAGTGCTCTGCTTTTGCCTACCTAAGAACCTGGGCTGAGGCTGCTTGGGAGCTTTCCAGTGTACAACTGTTGCTTGAATTATGCTGAAGAATTGCATGGGGTGGCAATATTAAAAGTAGTATGGATTTACCCATTTTGACTATAGGGAAATCTTTCTGATGGAATTATTCCCAGAATTGTAAAAGTTTTCTGTCACAGGAAGAAAAACCTGGGGAAACTAACAAAGTGTGTGAGTGACCACAACTGGGGCCTAGGACTAAGCTGAGTTCTAGTGAGACCAAGGCATGAGAGGAGCTAAGGTATTTGGCAGTGTTCCATTACTCCACTGCAATGATTGACACTCACTTCAGTGAGCTTACAAAGTACCTCCTTAAAAAAACCTGTTGTGACTTAAGGGTTATAAGACTTAAGTCACTTCATAAGAGTGAATGAAAGATGGTCATAGAGAAAATTTTTTCAAAATCTTTTTTTGTGTTCTGACATGCTGCCAGTTGTCTCATTAATACAGTAAATAATAATGTAATATGTACAAAATAGAGGTAAAATTATTCTGGAACAATTTCTCCACCAGAATGGGAAAAAAAAACCCCTCAGAAAAACTCAACTCACTAATTTAAAGCTTTACAAACTCTGAAAATATTTCTTATCAATGATTCATTATATATAAAAATGTTCAAGATTGGAAAATAAAACACTAGACAGATTTAAATATCTTTAGACTGAAATGTCAAGATGATTTAATGATAATATTCTCATTTCTTCTGAGCCATTTAGAGTGAAAGTGGTATAAGACTACTCTGCACTTTATTGTAAGGAACTATACTGATTTAATCTACTTGGGTATGAAAACTAATTTTAGAAAATGATAAAATCACATATTATTATTTGAATAAAAATTACTGACCTATTCAACACATTAATTAACCAGTCCATAATTTCAGTGAGTTTCTTAAGTTTTCTTGTTATATGTGGATATTAACAAGAGAAGAAATGCCTTTCATTAACACTTTTATTCCTATCATCTGAAGATTTTCTGATCACAAAGAAAACTCTTAGTGGCAAGAACTTTATAAAACATGAGCCACTGAAAAGTTTGTTTCAGGTCTGCAGACTTTGATAACCCTATAATTGTTGGCAAAAAACTGCTACTATCAAATTTTCAGAGGCACTGGAAATATTGTTGAGTGTGATGAGGCAGCAGTGCAGTTAGGAAGTTCAAGGGGATAGATGCTGATTACTGATAAAGAGAAAAGAAAAAGAAATAGAAGAAAAAATTTTCAGGAAACTGGAACAAATTTCTAACAATCTGAGTACAGGTTGTCTCCTGGCCTGTAACCCCTGCAATGAAATAGAAAGAGATGCACAAAATAAGAATGTTAATATCTTTCAGGTGAAAAATAATTGAAAAGAACTGCTAATTTCAATTTTTACTACACTGTGATGAATATCCTATTTAAAAACTCATTGAGAAGACAGCAAATTAAAGATCCTTTAGCACAATTAGACTGCAGCTTTACAGATGTATGTATTTTGTTCCCTTTCATGGCTCAGAATTCCTAATTATTTCAGCACTATCGTAAAATCATTCTAACCTAAATTTCAGAAAAATCTACAAACAAATAAAAAAAACCAAAACCAAACCAAACCAAAACAAAACAAACAACAACAAAAAAAAAACAAACCAAACCAAAACAAAACAAAAAGACCAAAAACAAGGAAAAAGCCAAAACCAAAAAACAAACTCGGGATAAAGACCTTTATCACTCCAGGTTCCTAGAAAGCCCAGACTTCATCAGCTATGAATAGTTCATGTTGCTATGACAGAACTATTTTGAAGAGTGAGAGCCCAATTATGAGAATGACATGACACGTTATAATTCAGGATATCATCAGGAGGCTGGTTGCAAGTTTTCCATTGAATGCTTTTATGCTTATTGGATGTATTAGACAAGTGTTTCATACATGAATCCTAACAATAAGCTTTTTCATCCACCAAAACCCAAATTTTTGGTTATAAATTCTGAATTTCTGTGTAATACAGGACACACAACACAGGATCACATTCAAAAGAAAAGCTCTCTCTGAAATAACAGAATTTTCTAACCTCACCATACTGATGGCTGGATTTGTTTCTCCAGGGGCCCAGAGAATATATTCTCTATTCTATATTCTACCAGATTAGAACCAAGCAAATTATAAGGAACAACTAATGTAATAATTTAATTCCCATAAATCTTTCTTATTTGCAATGTGACCTCCAAAGTCAATTCAATAGCTTATAAAGTATTTCTGAGTGCTGAGTTTACATCTGTTAATGAAAATTTAGGGTTTTTTACAAAGAAGAACACCCTCAGAACTGTTGCCACTGATATGAAGATATAAAAATTGTAGTGGTTAAGAGTGAAAAACTGATCGCTCAAGTTTGCTCTAAGCTCAAATAAACTGTTATCTGCCGCAATGTTTTGATCAATCAAGACTCCTTTCATTCCAATACTAGGATTCATCAAGAATCCAAAAAGCCATTAGAAATCCAGTCTACCTGTGAGCTCTCCTTTTCAAACAGTTTTTCCTGTTTTATAGATGGAAATTTTTGTCTTGTGTGGGAGCAGATACTTCTCTTCATAGGGAATGGTTTATCCTTTGGTTCCTCTGACACATCAGATTTCTTCTGCACTCTGGAACAGCAAAAAAATAGCAAAAAAGAGAGATTTTCTAGGCAACCAAAAACTGATATATATTAAAAATTTCTTTACTGTCTTTGGCCTCCAACATTTTATCCACAGTCTCCTGCCGTTTCTCATATAATGAAGGTTCACAGTTGCTTTGGTTTCTCCTTGATTTACAGCTTCATCTCTTCTGCTTCTTCACCTGCCACAACTGAGATAGGAGTAACACAGCTGTTCTGGTTGGAGAATGGGTTTTTGTTGTCTGGCTCGATTAATTTAGAGGCCAACATGCTATGAATTCAGACATGCTTACCTGTTTCTTTTAGCATACTGTATTTCACAGACTCTCTCATATTTCAAGAGCAGTGGACAGTCGGTACTGAAATGTCAATACCCCATGTGATAATGCAGACAGGAAGGTCCCTAGTTCATCTTCTCTTTGCAGAGAGAAGATATGACTGTTTTCTTCACATGCTGAAATGTCTGTAGTGCATCAAACAGATCTAGGACTGTGTCAATGATCTCGTATTTCCTTTCTTTCAATAGTTTCTTCAGTGATTTACCAGGGACATAATTTAGCATAACAAGATGTTGGTTACTCATCTCATTTTTTTTTTAATTAATAGTTTTAAATTTTTTCCATTAAAACCAAGCATTTTCATAATCTAAAATAGGAATTACTATAGATTTATTTCCTAATTCAGTAATTAGACAGCAATTCAGTAATTCCCTAAGGGTTTTCTTTTTATCTTTCTTTATGTTTTCTGTCTTGAGGTTTGGTAATGAGTCTCATTCCCCACATTCTACGTAGTGGCTGTTATTGCCCAGCAGTGACAAATTAGACCCTTGTCTCACCTTCCTTTCTCTTTTCTTCTGCTAAGCTCTTTCCATTCCAAATACAAAAGTTAATCCTGCAACAAGCCATGAAAAGCTGAATCCCTACAATTAGATGGAAAACACATTACAGATATATGAGTTGTCAGAGAGGCAGAAAAGCCAGCATCTATACAGCTCATCGCTAGTTCATGGTTATAAATCTCAACTGTTATCTGCTGTTTTCTCCTTATCAACATGATCCTTCTTTCTCCATATACTGTCTGATAGCTGCTTCATGTGATGTGACAGATGACTGTCTTGCATTTCTCCATTTTTTAAATGCTGTAGGAAGCATTGAAAAAAAAATAATATCCACCTTCTCCATATATCTCATGTATGCATCTCTTACATATTTGCTGCTGCTAACCTGATGGATTTTCTTCCCTAAAGCTGACAATGTTTCATTTCTGTGTTTGGCAAAACTACTAAATGTGCCATATACAGATTTGGTGAAGTAGAGAAAGTGCCTTTCCTTGCAAAGCAGCAGTATCAGTAAAGTATATTGCTCTTATGGTAGTGAAGAGTCATAGTGAGGGGCACTGCAAAGAGAAAGTTGTTGTATAATTTGGGAGCAAAATTAAGCACCGACAGAATTCAGGATTTTTTTTCTCCTGGGTGAATAATAGCTAGAAGAAAACTGGTAGATAGCTGTGCTTGTTTTGACTGGGGTAGAGTTAATTTTATTCATAGTGGCTGGCATGAGGCTGCGTTTTGAATTTGAGCTGAACACACAGTCGATAACATAGAGATGTTTTTGTTATTGCTGTGCAGGGCTAATGCAGAGCCAAGGTTTTATCTTCTTTGCATATGGCCACACTGGTGAGGGAGTGAGGGGTGCAGGGATGGCTGGGCAGAGACACAGCCAGGACAGGTGACCTCAACCGACCAAACGGATATTCCAGACCATTTACACTTGCAGCAAGTAAATCCGGGAGAAGGAGAAGCAAGGAGTAGATATTTAGAGTGATGGTGTTTGTCTTCTCAAGTCACCATTACATGTGACAGGGTCCTGCTGTCCTGGAGATGGTTGAACCTCTGCCTGCCCAGGGAAGACAGGGAATTAATTCCTTATTTTTCTTTGCTTGTGTTCACAACTTTTCTTAAACTGTCTTTATCCCCAGAGTTTTCTAGCTTTTACACTTCTGATTCACTCCATGATCCTGCTGGTGGGGGAGTGAGGGAGTGGCTATGTGGAGCTTGGTTGTTGGGGTTAAATCGCAACAATAGTGTAAAATATATAAGAGAGTAGGACAGAAAAGTATGACTAAGTGCTTATATTAACAATACCTGGTTAGATAGCTAATAAAGAATCCATGGAAATCCAGACAGGATATTCTCTAGTAGTCAATCAAAGTTTAGTTTCACTGAGAATCTGTATAATTAAAAGAGATAGAAAAAAGAGACAGGGAAGGAGAAAGGAAAAGGGAAAGAAAGAAAAGAAAAATTAGGGACAGATGGGACACCTAGGCTAAGGTTTTGGCCTCTTCTCAACAACTAGCTGCCTAAAGAAATGCAAATCTGTGCTTAAATTTCCTTCACCCAAATTTTCATACCAATTTAAATGCATTATCCGTTTTCACTTTGTCCCAAGCACTCCTATACAGTAGTAAATTTTTGACATTTACAAAGTGGAGTATGAAAACATATTATGAAACACAAGAAATAAATTTCTTGTTGATTTTCTTCAATAATGCAATAATTATAAATGAACTGGAAAAGGCAAGTGTGCAACATAGAGTTTTTGCAGAAGCTTGTGTCACATGTATCACCCACCCTAAAACATCTGGAGAGATTTTCAACATCAAAGGGAAATCAAGATATAAATTGGATGTCCAGACTAAATATTTCTCTTTTTTTTTTTTTGTTTTTGCTAATGGAGTAAATAAATATTTCAACAGCTTTCACTGATCTGGAGAAAACTGTTAGTTTGTTACTGACTGCTGATAATATTTCAGTTTCTATTAATAATGTTTCTTTAGTTATGACACTGAAAGCAGATGCATATTATGCAAGCTAACTTAAATCCAAATAGTGTTAGGTAACCATTTCTTGACTTGGCAAATCAAAACAAAGATGTTATCATGAATGTCTATACGTATGAATGGCTAACATCAGAAAAGAAATGTAAGCAGGAGAGAGGTGCAGCAAAGACTAATAAAATTCCTACAATAAGGAAAATTTATATAGTAATACACTGAAAAAGTAGCACATCTTGAGAAATAAAAATGTGAAGAGAAGACAGGTAAAAGATTATTCAGGTTTTACACTAATTCTGAAATTTAAAAAAAGATAAAGCAGACAAAAAGTTGCTTTTGGTCACTGCAAATTGTTATTGCCAAAATTATAAAAGAAAACAAAGAAATATCAACAAAATGTTCCTGGATTCAGATATTTTGTTTCTGTAAAATAAGAAAATACTTATATTACTTCAAACAACTTGAATATAGAAAAATAAATCACACTTATGATCTGTAGAATACTGACCTTCAAGATGGTTTTCTATTTATACTTTTGTTGATCAAAAACTGATAACTGATGCTAATCTTTGCATTCTGTTTGGTCATAAGAAGACAAGTTCTAAATTAAAAATAGAAGGTTGTAGCTGATCTAAAAAGGAAACAAATCACTGAGAGTTGTATTAGTGTAGGGAATAATTGCAGTTTTCAAAAAAAAAGAAAGAAACTTAGGAACAACTGTCAGTGTTGAAACAGATGAACATGCTTGTTCCACCTGATTGTAAAAGTATGACCTTTTAACAGAAAGGTTGTGAAAAAAGACTGAGGTGAAATGCTGCTTTCTCTGACACATTAACCTCCCCACTGATACCAGTTTCCAATTATACTGTCAAGATGTCCGATAGGGGTGGTGGCAGTCAGACTTTGGAGAGTAGAAGATGGATATTGATGGACTCAGAACAAGGCAATGTTCACGTTCCCTTGAAATGAAAGGAACTATGTCCTATTGTAACACACATAATTAGATACCTTGCAAATTGAGTGATGTTCCCGGAAGGGTTCTTAGTATAAACTAAGTTCATCCCAAAAACTTATCACCTTTTTATATTTCACTGGTCTGAAAACATATTAAAACCATAATAATTTGGAAGGCTATTGTCATTACAAGTTATACAAACAAGCTCAGGAAGAGCTTACCTAAACAACGGAGATTTATAGTAAATATAGCTAGAAAATAATGAAAAAGCACATTAAATTAAATTAGTATGAGAACATATAACCCAATAATTGGTGGCATCATGTATTTTAATGTGTATGTTTTCAATGAAAAATGAAATGCAATGTTTTTCTTTTTGTAGGATACTTTGGCTTTCTTTGTTGAGTGATCTAAGGGTATATCATTAGTCATTCTGGTATTAACCAAGCTTTTTACTAGTTTATTCACTTTCTTAATTTTAAATTTTGTCAATTAGTTTTTTTAATTGAGTTTTGTTTTTTGATTCTTTAATGTACTTGACTTATTATTCAAACATGGTATATTCAACACCAGATTGCTGCCACCTGTGCTGTTTAGATCCATGGTAAGATATTGAAAAATATTTTCACACAGTTTCAAGTTTTTAGGTTTTGAAACCTGAAATAAGTCACTACTTGTGAAAGAAACTTAATTATGATAAGGAAAGAAGTATAATTATGAAATTTAGATATAATGTACAAAACATAGATTTTATGAAAGACTTCTTCATAGAGGTGTAATGGAACCAAGAAAAACTGAAACAGAAGCAATTGCATAAAATTCAATGGAAACATACAGCTTTTTTTCCCTGAATTTGTTTACACTGAAAAACATATGATTAAAAAATGAATAAAACCAGACATTAAAAATGGTTGTCCAAGTCTTCCATTGCTTTAAGGCATTATAAACTAGTTTACATTTCAGTAATTCTAGTAATTTTATTTCTAAATATATTTCAATTTTGGAAAATTCAGAAATATTTTCAAAAATTCTCCCCTTTTCACAGAGAACAAAAATTCTTCCTTTCTCATAGGTATAATAGTAAATTTCTGTACTTGCATGTTCCAATACATTTCAAAACTGGTACAAGAACCATTGGATAGCAAACACCTCATAAATATTCAAGCTTAATTTTACTTATGGAGAAAGAGAGATAAGTGTTTTTTACAAAAACAAACAAACAAAAACAACAACAAAAACCAAACCAAACCAAACCAAACCAAAAAAACAAAACCAAAACCAAACCAAACCAAAACAAAAAAAAACCAACCAAACAAAAAAAACCCAAAAAACAAAAAACCCTTAAATTTTATATTTGTGACAATATTTCTCAAAAGTCTGGTTTTGCGGTTTTAGTTTATTGTTTTGATTAGTTCCTTGCTTTTTTTTCCTTTTTCTTCCACATTTGGGAAATCTTTTGGACACTAGTAAGAATAGCCTGGCCACTATACACATGCAGAGATGCCAAATAAGCAATTGCTGAAAGATTTTGGTCTTGAGTGAGCCTAAGAAGAATCATCCATCTCAGGTAAGCTGTCTCTCCTGAGTACCCATTGTTTATGATATAATTAATGGCAGGACTGTTGGAAACTGACTGCAGCAAAGGAAATGAATGGAAGAGAAAAATTAACAGAGAGGTATTATAATAGCTTTAAACAGTGCTTGACCATGAAATAATTGTGTTTTCTCCAATCCAATGCAGTTAATACTTAGACATTTATGGTGACATTTCAGTGTATCAAGAGGAGAATCCCAACCACCAAAGCATTTTATCAGCTAGGAAGGGTAGGCTTTCTGGCACTAATCCCTGAGCAAGTCTCATGCCTGAGATCTTTAGTGGCTTCCTCTCCTTGACAGGATACAGGTGGACAGGTTGTGTTTAAGTATTGACTAGCACTGACCCAGGAGCTGCAGCTAGAAGGAAAAAAATATAATGTAGTGTCTTACCTCATGCACCAGTGGTTTCCTCCCAGATGCAACACAGTCTGAGCTTTTCATTGATTTTGACACCTTAGGAGGAAGAACATTTTATCTTTCTGTTAGGTTTATCATCCAAGCTTGTCAGACAAATGCCAGAAAATTCCTTTATTCCTACAGTGCCATGAAGAAACACAATTCATTAAAAATCCCCAACAATAAAACAAAAACCCAGACAACATTGGGGTTTTTTTCCTCTAAAAATGAAGCTGCTATTTTCATCTGTCTATTTGGAATTTCTGGAGAAAAGGCATCCTGAATATATGAGCTTGTAAGAAATGCAATTCTTAGCAAAACAGCACTGCTCTGCTGCCCACATTCCTTTAAAATTGTTGCTGGGTTTGCCCAGTTTTCCTAGAACTGCAGACTTTTATGAATACACGTGGCAAAGAAACATTGGACTTTATTTCTTGGTTATTTTATATTCTCCAGATTCTGACACTCTTCCATCTGTGTTTCCATGTACAAAGTTTGGTCTGAAAATTTTTATTTCTTTTTGCTTTTTCTTTGGTAATCCAGGACAAGTAAATGCAAATTGTTTTCAGTTGAATACTTGTGAATGTATCAGGTTTCTATGATGCACTTCAAAGCGATAGTTCTTTTAGATTCCAATTGCATTTTAGGAAAACGGGGTTAATTTCCTAACCCTTCTCATAATGCTCCATGGTTGGGAAAGATGGTGTTTCTGTTCCCTCAAGCTTTGTATCAAATTTTTAAAAGTATCTAGGGAAGGTGGGTTTTTCTGTGTCTAATACTTTTCAATCTATCATGCTATTACACTAAGAAGATTTAATTATAACGCTCCCTAGGCATATTCCAATTGCTGTTCTCACTTTCACAGAAGATCTAGAAAGGTACAGATCCTAATTACCATTTTCAAATGTATCATTTTTACATAGAGATCTATAATTCCATTTTCAGTCACTAAAAAGGAACCTAAAATTTGTTTATTTTTTAAATACTTCTGGAAAGAGGAGATTTTTTTTTATTATTTGACCCTAATTTAACTATAACGGAAAGGATGATTACAAGGAAATTAATTAATTTCTTTATAGATTGGTGTATTTTTCATAACAGAGCTTCATATTCTTATATCAAGCAAAGGATAAACAAAAGCTGAAACATGAATGGAAACTTACAGTAACATGAATACAGTAAAAAGATTTCATTTTAACCCTAGTTATTTTTAAAAATTAATGGTATTTATTCTCATGAGGAATTCTGAAAACTAAATTGGAATTCTTCCACTGACTTCAATAAAATCAATATTTAACATAAAATATCAAACTTGAGTTTTACAAACTTGGGACTTTCTGATAAGCTCTGAAGTGGATTTTTTTTTTTAAGTAAGTAGAAAAAAATCAACTGTATTACTAATTAAATAAGAAGATATTCAACATTAAAAATAGCAAATAGTCTCTGAGATCTTTTTTTTTACCCTTATTCTAATTCATTACTTAAATATGTACACATGCATGGACGCACACACACTACTTTCAATTGAGTTTTAATTCACCTGTGCTGCACAGGAAGACACCACACATTATTTCCTGTTGCATTCAATGCAATAGGCTATCAGGTCATGTTTACATTGAAGAATTTGTTAAATTTGAAAATATGTGCAGTGCTCTGGAAAATAAAGGGAGCGAGTGATGGTTAGAAAGTGCAAATGTAAGGATATGATATCCCCCTCCCAAAGCCACAACAATCACATAAATGGCACACACCAATGCTGGTTGTGTGCTATTGAAGGCTTTTATTCTATTGTGACATAAAAGCACGAAGGCAGGTAAGAGTAACCATGAAGAGGAATCAAACCATGATAATTCAATTAAGCTCACTGATTTTAAGAACAGAATTCCAAACACACTTCATAATGCAGAAAGAACTCCACCATTGCATTATGCTTCAGAGATATGAAATGTGGTGGACAACAATGTTGACCAGAATGCACATCATGTTAACCAGGATGTACATTTCTATATACTTAGGAACATGTGGATCACTGACTTACAAATGCCATTCCCTACACCTGTATAAATTTTTAGCACAGTGAGTGAATCTGTACAGGAAAACAGTCCATGTTGAAGAGCTTTTATCTTCACAGTTTATATGTTTTATTTCAATTTTTTACTCAATTTTTCAATTTTTTAAAAAATTTTACCCAATTTTTCAATTTTTTTGCAAATTATCCCTAGTCTGGTTCTGTGATTGTACATAAAAAATAATAGAAAAAACCTCAAAACCAAAAAACAAGCAACAAGAAGACAAAACTGTACCAAACCAAACCAAACCAAACCAAACCAAACCAAACCAAACAAGTCAAACTAAAACTAAAACAACCTAACAACCCCTACAATTACTGACTGGAGAATACAAGGTACTTTTACCCACTTTATCTGCTGATTTGATTTTGTCTGAAAAGAACAAGCTTATACTTTCCAATAAACTACTCTGTGATGCAAACAATTGCAGTCTTTGGCATCACTCACTTTAAAGGTACAGTCTTGATCTGTGCAAAAAAGTGCTAAGCACTTTTGCTTGTCTGAGGAAACAGTGACCAACTCTATCCCCCTTACATTTCATTGTTAAGTCTTAATTTAACCCAGAACTATACACATTTCAACACTCTGTATCATAATAAGTAGTATCTCCACAGACCAGAATCCTTCACTTTAAATGAACATTGCTATTTTTAAGCAGTTGATTTTGTAGGTCAGCTCAGGCAGATACTCATGTACTAACTAGTGTATACACTTTGGCCTGAATCCATGTTTTTCCAGCAGTTCTGAATTTACACAACCCCAGTATGACTAAATGGAAACCATTATCTGCTTGTGGGTTTTGGTTGGTTGGTTGGTTTCGGTTTTGGTTTTGGGTTTGGTGAGTTTTGTTTGATTTCCTCCTTTGTTTTTTTAATAATAAAACCCAATTACTCAGTCAAACCAAAATTCAAAGTGTCAAAAGGATTATACAGCGTTTCCAGTGTTCTTTAGTTTTATTTATCCAGTTTGTATGAGTGTAAGTATGTATCATGCAAATATAACCATATAAATCTCAGAATTTACATGTCAGTGTTATACAAGGTTTAATTTTCAACGTAAAGGATAAAAGGTAAGTGTTCCATTTTCTGACAGTTTTATCAGTTTGTTGGCACCAGGATCTCAACAAATGAAGCTAGCTGTTACAACAATCTCTTTCTAATTCTTTAAAGGGTGTTTTCAATTTACCTTTACAGAAGAATCTGCTGCAATTTCCACAGCATATTATTTCCAGAATATAAGATTCAGATAATTTGGTGATAATTTTTTTTGTTTGTTTCTAGAAGTCTAGAAGTAGATAAGGTTAGTTACATACAGATGCTCTGCTACTAATAAACCTTACAAATTGTACCATACTAAGAGCTATGGTAATGCAGCTATTAAAAAATTTGGTAAGAAGAAGAATATTTATTCCTTTGATAGACACTTCTAATATTAATATTCTGAAATTTTCTTATGGTAAAACTTCTATTGTCTATTGTTGAGGGTGAGTTTTGTACCAAAAAAAGGGCTTCAAAAGAAGCTTCAAAAGAAGCACAACTGATTCAAACAATAATATATCCAATACATCTGTTCTATGTTGTTGAATAATTAAACTGACAACTTCAGAAATGGGAATTCTGTTTGACGAAGAAACTGAATATAACCTTATCAGCTCTGTTGCATCATAAAGCCACTTTTATTTTTTGTGACATTAAGATTCAGTGCATATACTTCATATCTTTTCCTTTCCTCTTGGCTCTAATAATGCTTACTTATCAATAATTGTTATAATTTCAAATTAAATCAATTGAAGTAATTATTTGGGGAAGAAGAAGTTTTCATTGTATTGATTTTGTGAGCAGGGCAATATATACTCCCGTTCCAGTATCTTGGTGTTTTTTTCTTGTTTTATAATTCGTACAAGTCATCTGCAGAAAGGTAGACTGATTTCTTTTTAGCTACTAGATATTTTCATACACTTCCTGTAACTAGTAGTGCATGACAGTAAGGCTTAAAAAAAGTAGATAGATAGATAGATAGATAGATAGATAGATAGATAGATAGATAGATAGATAGATTACACTTCAGTAAATGGGAATGAGAAAAAAAAACCTAAGAAGCCAATTCATTCACTGCTGTGAAGTCAACCATCAGACATATCTTAAAGTTTAATGCTAGCAATGGCAAAGAGATTGATTCAAACTGTAATTAGCACTGGCTTTAAAAGAAACGCTGCTATTGCTCTGTGCAGTTAGACAAATATGGTGCATATCTACACTACAAAGAGTGTAAACATACTTTCTTTGTCTTTCTATATTTTTATCCCCTGATAGAGAACTGACTTAAGTTAATTCCCAGCAGAAAATTATAGAAAAACAGTCTCAGCAGGTCCTTGTGTTAATTTACTACTCACTTATCTTGCTTAAGGATCACATACAGATTCCTATGAAAACGTTTGTTTCTCCTGAGCTGTCACACAAGAGATAGCAATTATTAGCAGACATCACTTAGTCTCAATCCCAGTGCTTTCAAGATCTGTGTTTACTGTTCACTTACACCTGAATAGAATCATAAAAGTGTTTAGATTGGAAAAGACCTTTAAGACCATCGAGTCCAGCCATTAACCTAACACTGTCAAGTCCACCACTTGTCCCTAGGTCCACATCTACATGGCTCCAGGGATGATGATTCCACCAGTTCCCCAGACAGCCTCTTCCAGTGCTTGACAACTCTTTTCCCCAATTTTTTTCTTTTAAATATCTAACCTAAACCTCCCCTTGTGGTCATTTCATCTTGGCCTGTTTCTTATTATTGGGAGAAGGGACTGACCTTTCAGGTAGTTTTGGAGAGGGTCCCCTGAGCCTACTCTTGTCCAAGTTAACAACCAGCTACCTCTGATACTTCTCATATGACTTACTCTCTAGAAACTTCCCAGCTCTGTTGTCCTTCTATGGACATGCTTCAGCTCCTTAATATCTTTCTGAAAAGTGAGGGGCCCAGAAATGGACAAAGAACATGAGGTGAGACCTCACCAGTGTCAAGCACAGGAGGACAGTCACTGCCCTGGTCCTGCTCCCACACTATTGCTGAAAAAAGCCAGGATGTTGTTGGCCTTCTTGGCCACCTGTGGACACTGCTGGATCATGTTCATCCTGCTGTTGAGCAGCATTCCCAGGTTCTTTTCCACCAGGCAGCTTTCCAGCCAGTCTCACCTGGCCTGTAGTGCTGCAGGCAGTTGTGGCAGAAGTGCAGCACTTGGCCTTGCTGAACCTCACACAGCTGTCCCAAGCCCATCAATCCCAGATCCCTCTGCAGAGCCTTCCTCCAGCAGATCAATACTCCTACCCAACTGGGTGTCCTCTGCAAACTGAGGGTGCATTCAATCCCCTCATCTAGTTCATTGACAAAGATATCAAACAGAAATGGCCTTAAAATTGAGCCCTGAAGAACACCACTTGTGACTGACTACCTGCTGGATTTTGTGAGTTTTAACAGTAGGTGGAAAACAAACAAACAAAAATTGGCACTTTCATATTAGGAGTGACAGGAGTGCCTGCATAAATATTACCTATCTAGTGGCTACATTCAGTGTATTTAATACTCTATATTAAATATGTTCCATATAATCATTTGTCTACTTATCATTGTCAAATATTATGCAATTTTTTGTGAAGACAGAAAGGAAGGTGAGAGAGGCATGCTTTGGCATGTAATATTAAAGTACAGAATTACAATCCATTACATTCCATTAAGAGCAAACAACCTTATTCATAATGGAGTGTTAAGTGCCAATTATCATAAGCTCTCTGCTTATTAATTGACATGTGTTAGCAAGCTTTTAAAAAAAGATTGAGTCTAATTTGGACTGACATACTGATTCGTTCTGAGGTCTGAATATCTGTTATGAAAATGTACTAGTTTTAAACAAATTTAGTTCCCAGTGAAGTTTATTAAATCTCACAGCAAATTTCTGTAGTAAATATATACTAGCATTTTGCCATAGGCGCAAAAATGAGGAAATATGGAGATAAAAATATCTTTCACAATGTGTTTACTTCTAGATAGGTCTTTTACGCCATATTGCTGCCCTGAGTAGAATTACTATGTTTTCCTTATCTTTTAGTCATGAGCTCAGGTTCCCCTACTTCAGTAATGTAGCTTCTGTCTCAAAAACCTTCCCATTCAGGGTCTGAAGGTCAAATTACTCTTAAAGCTTTATCTGTGTACTGCAGTTCTTTTGAGATAGAAACCTTCTTTGTGCTGTTCCATTCTGGTTTCCTCTGAACACGCCAAATTTTTTTTTAAAGTTTTAATCTATTACTTGAAATGTTTCAGGAAACATTTTCAAGATTTTCTCTTTCTGAAGTATACTGTTAAATTGGAAGCTTTATACAAAATAATCAACCAATAAAAGAAAAAAACAAAACAAAACAAACAAAGAAACAAAAAAAAACTAAAAGATAAAGATAATACCCTTTTACTGCTCTCCCTCTAATTTTACAGTAAGCCTACAGAGGAAATACCAGCTGAAGGAGTTGACTGATGTTATTGTTAAGCCACTCTCTGTCATCTTTGGGAAGCCATGGAGAGCAGTAGTCTCACCTAAATCCCTGGAAAGGTTATGGAACAGCTCATTATGGATGTTCATTCTATGCATGTGGACAAAAAAGAATGTTTTCACAGTAGTCAGTATGGATTCCTAAGTTAGAAATCATGCTTGACCAGTTTGGAACCCTTCTATGCTAACATGACTGGCTGGGCAGATGAGGAGAGACCACTGGGTGTTGTCTTCTCCAAGGCTTTTGATGCTTTCTCTAGTAAGATCCTCACCTGTACGATCAGGTATGGGTTAGATGAGTGGACAGTGAGGTGGGATTAAGAACTGGACAAATGGCAGAACTCAGAGGGTTGCAGTCATCAATGCAGTCCAATTAGAGGCCCATAGTCCGTGGTGTTCCCCAGGGTCAGTACAAGACCCTTGCATGCTTGTGAAGTCTGCTGAAGGTAGAAAATTTGGAGCAGTGGCTGATACACCTGAAGGCTATGCTACCACTCTGCCAGACCTGGACAGGATGGAGAGTTAGGTGGAAAAGGACCCAAGGAAGTACAATGAAGGCAAGTGTAGGGTCCTACACCCATGGAGGAATAACCCCATGCACAAGCACAGACAAAGGCCTGACCTGCTGGAAAGCAATCGTTGCTGCATTAGGAAGAGTGTGGCCATCAGATCAAGGGAATGATCCTGACCCTGTACTCTGCCCTGGGGATGCTATATCTGAAGTGCTGGGTCCAGTTCTAGGCTCCCCAATGCAAAAAAAAGACAAGAAACTACTGGAGAGGGTCCAGCAAAGGGCTATGAGGATGATTAGGGAACTGAATCATCTCTTTTATGAAGAAAGGGCTGAGGGAGTTGGAACTGTTTTACCTGGAGAAGAGATGACTGAGAGCGGAAATTTTAAATCCATTCCAATATCTTTGGGGTGGCCATCAAGAGGATGGAACCAGACTCTTTTCAGTGGTGCCTAGTGACAGGACAAGTGCCAACAGGTACAATTAAAAACAGGAATTTCCATCTGAATATAAGGAAAAACTTATTTCCTTTGAGAGTGCCAAAGCACTGGACCTGCCTGCCCAGAGATGTTGTGCAGACTACTTCTCTGGAGATATTCAAAACCCACTTGGAAAATAATCCTGTACAATCTGCTCTAGGTGAATACTCTCTAGTATTAATATTGTAGTATTGGACTAAATAATCTCCAGAGGTCCTTTTTAATCCCAACCATTGTGCGATCCTGTGATTCAGTCACTGGAGAGAATGTGCCAGAGATAAATCTGGCCTGTTTACATACAAAACCTTAAAATCTGGATATTTCTACAAAAATCTATTAGATTAAATAGAAACTAATAATTCAGAAAAATTCTGTGCTATTTTCATCTGAGTTGTGAAAATGGCTGCTGTTCATCCTAATTGTTAATAATGATGTTATTAATACAGGTGTCAACACATGTAGTTTGGATAATGAGCCTACAACAGAATTTACTCAATTGTATCTAACAATAGACATTACATGCTTGTTTATACTGAAAAAGCAGCTCAATTAGTAGCAGAATCAAGAGAAGCTGCTTACATTATAGTGATTTTTTAAATTTACTGCTGCTTCTTTTATTCTAACGAAGGGTAACATCTATGCATTTTTTTAAACTCTCACATGCTCAAGCTTTCCAGGTACATTTACTATTTTGTATACACTGTCTTCTGTTCTTCTGTGTATACGTTACCCAGAAAAAAAATCAAATTCTTTATGAACGGAGCTCAAAATTCTCAGTTAAGCATCAAAAAGAGAAAAAAATAGGTATGGGACTTCTGAAATTATTGCCATTACAAACAGTGTTTTAAGTATAGGGCATATTTAGTATCACCATTCATTTTTGCACAAAATGTTTCTTTTAATGGAAAAGTGCAGATGAAAAGTTCATGAGGGGCTCCCTCAGTTGTCTTTTGACATTTCATGGAGTAGGGGGCAAGTTTTGCCATGTAACAATTATCTAGGCATCAGGACGTTTTGCTTAAGAACTTTTGACCTCCCTCAGGTGCATTCCTCATCTGTGTGCAAACTGCAGAGCATAGCTACGATTAATTTTGCTGTATGAATACTGGTTCAGTAGTACAGCTTTGATCAATTTGTAACAGTTTGCTTAGCCAGTGGCCATGGCAAGTTGTTAAGTCACGAAAATGTAATTAGTCTCTGTTATGCTACATAGTATAAATATTCAGCCATTGATGCTATTATTATTTTAGTCTAAACCCAAGTTAATTTTATTCCAGAGTGATCATGGACATAGCTGCAAAAAAACACAGAGACTAAGACTTCAAGCATATACCCTAAAGCAATAACACTTAGTCCCTTAGGTTATTAGAAACTCTTTAAGTAGATGTAAAACAAAAGTGAAAATTCATCAGCTGAGATTAGCTTTCTCATGTTAACTAACAGCTATTATGCATGGCACTCTGAGATTCATTCTCCATTGTGCTACTGTACATAAAATAAAGACTGATTGAGTGATTGACAGATAACAAGCCTAAGCTCAAGTAGACTGAAGCTTTCCCTGGAGAAGTTTGAAAGTGTTTAATGCTTTATTTTCCTGTCAAGAAATTCTAAAAGAGTAAATGAGAACTTTTGTAATGAAAGAAAAAAAAAAAGGAACCAAAATCTGAATTCACAAAGTATTATAGTCTTTAATGGAAAAATATTATAATTTACCAAATGTTCTAAACAATCCATTCTAAAAAGACAATATCACGGAATGAGTTAGATATATCAAAAATGGATGGAAGTCTGCATGACAAAGAATTGAGTCTCATAGCTTAAACCTTACAAGTTTAGAGAACTTCTAAGAATGGACTGTGCAAAAATTTGGGAGAAAAATTGAAACTAAAGAAAAGCATTTTAGTTTTCTGTGAGAAATCATTCGTATCTTGCTAATTTCAGCATTTTATACGTGTGCGGAAAGCATAAAGTCTTTCTTCCTACTCATAAGTGTAAATCAAGCATTTTCCTGGAAAAAAAAATTAGGCGAAACAGAGGAATTTTCTGACACTCTATATTCAGGAATATTTTGACCATATTTTACTTTACATTAAACAAAGTGAACTCAGCATTTTTTCCTAGGCAAAATGCATAATATTTGAAATAGAATTAGGTACATAATTGCATGCCTCTTATGAGTCACAAGAAGCAGAGGTATAACTGTAAGGATCAAAGCAGATGAAAAATCCAATAAAATTTAAGTACAGTAGAATTAAAATATCAAGATAAGTAAAAAAAAATTAGAGTGATGAAAACATTTGTATCTGATGTATAAATATTTATTACTTCTGATGAGTGTATTTAAAATTCTTCAAGACGGAACATTTATTACTCTGATGTTGCCCCATCAATTTTTTTAGACCATTTTGGGTCAAAGTGCTAAATACAATGCTGTGGTTTGTAGATGGTGGTAGAATTCTTTTTTAGTGCGTGTATCTACAGTTTTCTGTCCATAACCTGAGACAGACAAAAAAAAAAAAAAAAAGGCTGCAATCCTTCTAAATAGCTGTTTTATTCTTTGGACTTGATGTTCTGATAAGTTACTAGACATGTAACTAAGGGAAATATATTGATTCTCCCCAAAGTCTTGTTTGGGTTTGAAAATTCACATAATCATAAGTGTCACAAAAGTCCTGCAGTCAGTCCTTCAGACAATGGCAACAGGCACCTCGTGGTATGGGACAAGCCAAGAGACCAGAGATGACAGATGAGTCTGAGCAGCTGAGGTGACAGGATACATTAGCGTTTCTCAGCTGTGACTATGAGTCAGCAGAAAACCTTAAACTACTATACAGACATTTATAAAACATCATCACAGTTACTGTTGGTAAGCCTGAAGGCTCACAGCATCAAGACTTCAGATGAATGCCTGAGGCAAGAAGAATTTAGGACAAGAAAACTTTGTAAAGTAAATGAATAAATAAAAAATTGTGTGCTATCTAATGCTGAGCGCTAAAGTCTCATTTACTAGCATAAATTATATAATAGTATATAATACATTTTTAAATTTAGTTTTTCTGAGAATATTCTGTTGAAAATTATAGCTGGATCTTTAGATTTTTCTTCTAGACTCTGATTGACAGGATAATTAATTCAAAAACTCTGAACACAGGCTTACAATTATGCCAGAAGCCATCACTGAAACTACTGCTCTTTCATTATATTTCTTATTATTTAAATGTATGTAGGGTAGTAAATGCAAGAGCATAAATTACAACTCTGTCCCCAGACAATACCATCTGCTGCTTTCCTGTGATTCTTTCCACATCTAGCACTTCTGTGACCATCAGCAATGAAGCACACAACACACCCAGTAGTCAGTCTTGCCTGTGAACAGCTGACGTGGGAAAAAGATAGTTTCTAGATAGAGGACATATCTCCACAGGGACAGGGTGATGCATTTTATTCTTGATCCCATCATTAATCAGTTTCATTTGCGATACATTTATTCCTTAATTTCTTTATTGGTAGAAAACAAAGATGCTACAATATTTTTTGGGAAAAAAAATGTTTAATATGGAAAGTATTTTGAACATAATAATGCTTATTTTTATAAGAACGGAATCTTTAATCAGACCTCAATTTCATATGGTTTCAAAAAGAAATTAAAAATAAAAACTGTTTTATATCCAATGACATTAAAAAGAAAAAATATGTAAAATCATGTTAGGACATTGAGTTCGGCTCTATACTTTGTTGCACAATGCTAGTTATTTGCCAGTGAGTTTCAACAATTTTTTCAGGAATTATTTTCATTATATACAGATTTGTATTAAATATTTTGTATCAGTGTTTTACACCTCGTGTCTACTCAACGCAGGCATTTTTATTTCCCAGGAGCAAATTCCTGATTAGCAGAAAATGCAGAACTGAGAAAAATGCCAATTCTGGTTCATTAATTGCAGTACAGATGGATAGCTGCTTTCATGAAAAGCTACAATATTTTTGCTTTATATAATCTGAAAGTTCATATTATCCTAGAGAAATATCTGTGCATTTTTGCAGTCAGAAAAGACAAGAGAATGAATAATTTTCAGACATTTGATAAGGTATAAATAGAAATATATTTGTCGATAGAAAACTTCAAATATGACTCATTACCTGGAAAGAAACATCATCTCTATTGTTCTTACGTATTTTGTAAAGAAATAGACTCAAATGGCTTGTGAAAATCTCCTCTATTTCCCTCCCCCATTGACTGTTAAAATCAAATTTTTTCACAAATTAGTAGATATATATTTATATAAATCTATTTATATGCACAAAGGATTTATTGTAGCAACATTTCTTTCATACCAAAACATCCAGTGAACATTTTCAAAATCATCATTTTTTCAAAAATAAAAGCCAAAAATATGCAAAATACATTTAGGTAAAATGGCAAATAACAATTTATAAGCAAAGTGAAATTGCCCAAAAAGTAAAACCAATCTCTTTTAATCTTCAAGAAAAGATGCAGTTCCATTGTTATAGTACTGCAAGTGTTCCTAAAGGCTCATTTGGGAAGGTTCAAACGTTCAGTCTGTTGAGGCAGTTATGAATCTTTTATGTGTCCCTGCATTTCATAAGGAAAAACATGTCCAATTTATAGCTACTAAGGTACTTTTTTTCAAATGTTTATCACATCAACAATGTATGATCTAATAATTCTCATTGGTCACTTGTTCTAGTTTTGCTTGCAGGTGCCAAGAAGAGAGTGGAGCCTAGAGCCGCATGGGCAAGTCTCTGTTTTTATTCTATACCACACAAGTCATCCCTGGGGAGAGTGGCTTCAGAGGGGAGTGGCCACCCTTTGATCTTTTCCTTCTTTGGGGAAGTTGCTGGAGGTCAGCATGTGGACTCTGCCCTCTCTCACCAGAGGGGGTGGGTGTATGTACAGCAGTTTGTTTGGAGTTTATTCCCCAACTGATTTTAAATCAACACGTTCCTATAAATGGGTTGACACTTCCATAGAAATTTCTCTCTTCTGTTTCTAGCATTCATTAGGATGAGATAAATTGCACCCTGTAAATTCTTGTTTTATTCCAGTGCCCATAAAGGACACTGCTCAG
Source organism: Toxostoma redivivum (assembly GCA_013397375.1). Taxonomy (NCBI): domain Eukaryota; kingdom Metazoa; phylum Chordata; class Aves; order Passeriformes; family Mimidae; genus Toxostoma; species Toxostoma redivivum. Next base: position 353,693 of record VXBI01001260.1, read on the forward strand.
GTCATGTAGATGTTCTGGGTTAGGTAAGATGAATTAAGAGTGTTACTGATGAGACGATGCAAAATATATATTTTGCACTCAGCATTAGATAGCACACAATTTTTTATTTGTCATTTCTTCATGTGTCAGCACTGCCCAGCAGATTGAGACAGAAAAAATTCTGTTGCTTGAAGCACATCTTTGCATTTCCTCAACATGATCCCATCATATCCCATCCAGATAGTTCTGGACATTCTGGTTTGGGTAAAGTGAGAGTTTAACTACACAGGAAACAACTGAAAGCTGAAAGGGAGTAATTTCTTCTTTCTGCAACTGCTGCAATATTTGTGTGTCATTCTACCATTTTTTTTTTCTGAAATTAAAAGGAGAAAGAAGCAACTATGTGAGGCTATTGACAGATAATTGTTTCTAGCTTCTGTATCAGAATGCAGTGATTAAGCACTATGGAAGTGGGGACATAGAAAAGAATATTAAGAGTGTACAAAACTAGTACAGTAATAAAAGATATCACCTTTTTTTCCAGCTTAGGTCTTTGCAAATTTTAGGAAGGTATGAATAATAGCTTGGACTTTGAAATTTTTTGCTTCTTTTCAGAGCTTCCCCTAAGGTGGGTGTGATAAATATAAGCAATTTGTTTTCTCCACCTGACCAGAAAACAGTTTAATTTTTAGTTTTGTTTGACAAGCTGACCCATCCATTCAATCTGTGAGATACAAGGCATTGTTACTGCAATATCTCTGAAAGAAGAAGCACAAAATGGAAGCAATACAGTTAGTACAGCTGCTTGTTATTCTGTCTTTAGATCTTTTAGAGTATGCCCAGTAAGATGGGCCAGCAAATCATGACAGAGTTTCTTACTGGCTTATGATCTGGCGAGGTTCTTACAGCTTCAAAAACATTTAGGACTGATTGAGTAATTTAAAAGTACAGTATTGCATTTCTATAAATAAAATAATGGAGGTTTCATGGATATTAATTCTGAACAGATATTGGAGACCGCGATATCTGGAAAAGGAGAACAATGGAAAACAATTCATAACAGAGATTATATGCATGTTACTATTTTTCTGTCTGCTCATATGCTCTTTTGAGGAATACACAATCTGAATTACTTGTTATCTGTAATAGTAGCCACCCTGTTTAAGTTAGTATACTAAATTACTTGTTTGATTTTGGTTTTTTGGAGGAGATGTGAGGTATGGCTACAATACCCAAAGCATTTTGTGTTGTAGTTTAAAATTTATATTCCAATTATAAGGAATTTATATATGTTGATGAGGAACGCGTTTTTCCTTTGAAATTAAAAAAAAATACTGAAATCCTCATCTCTTGAAAAGCTATAGCACAGTTTGAGTGTCTTTGAGAAAGATATGCCTTAGTTAGATACAAATAATTGGGCTTGGAGTGCACAGTAGGTCACATTAGATGATCCAGCATCCTTTTTTGGCATAAATATCTATGAAATTACAGATTAATAATATGCCTATTATATACCAGACATATCCACAGAGTACATGAAGATTAAGTCACCAATATAAAGCTAACAAAATTATAAAAAGAGAGAAGGTTACTTGTCTACTATTACTGAAGACATCTCCTTAATTACACATCAACTACATTAACTGAAAGATCAACAAATATGATCTGTTCAGATAAAAATACAAGGCAAATCTTACTGTTCATGGACTTTTCTTCTCCTCAAAACTTCTTCCTCAAGACTTTTGTTTTAAAATATGATCTGAGGAGATTTCTTCATTCTAATTAAGCCTGTAGCCATTCACCCAGAATTTCATCATGTGGAGCAGAAAGGGTAATACTATAACTTCTATATTTGGGATGCTGATTTGGTGTAAGATACCTTGGTCCATACTTTTCCAGACCTTTCAGCTCTGATGGGATGGCTTTTGTGGGGATGGAGCAGACATTCACTTCATCACAAATTTTTCAATATATTTAAATTCTAGTTCTCACTAGATTTGCAAAAGTGAGTAAAAATCTCTGAGGAATATCACCAAGCTATCTTGTTGGTGGAAGACAGTTAGATAGCTATAAAAGTCTTGTAGAAAATCAAGAAGCCTTATTACAAATGTCTTAGCAACAGCAAGAGAAAGGTGAAGTAGCAGAAGAATGGGAAAAATAGTGAGGAAAGTTGGAGAAAATCAATTTCCTAGTATATGATAATAAAAAGATGAAAGACTTGAAAAGACAGGAAAGAAATGTGAAAAAGCAGGATGTAGAAAGCATAAACATAAGGCAAAATGATACCTGACTTTGATACTGCAAAAAACTAAGATTTATTGCACAGCTTTGTCCTTTTATAATTTAGTTGTATTTTGCAGTGATATGCAACAACAATAAGGTGGTTTTCTGTGTACCTGAGAATAGGATATTATTTCAACTGCCTGTTTATTTTCCAGCAATTATTCACAATAAATGTGTTCTATGGTTAGTAAACCGATCTTATAATAAACTTTGATGATTTACAACCAAACAATCCATCAGCTAAGAAGCAGACTCCTTAAGTTTTCATAGACATTCACAGCCATTCATGTCTTTTCTTTTTCTCCCACCCCTTGCTCTCATTCTCCTATCCCCACCTCGAGTTCTTTTTTAGGGGGAGAAATTTTTCTGATGAATTTTGTGTGCAAAAAGATATTAATACACAAGAGATCAAGGCCATCCGTTCATTTTCAGTAGGGACATGGTACAAGCATTTTGATTTAGTTCCACCACTAGACTCTAAAATCAAAGACCAGAATATGCTCTTGATGCATGCAGTCATTTCTTGTAAACATGTTTCTAAGTATTCTATTTATTACTGTCTGGTTTTCCTTGGTGGGATATTCTAGACCATAGGATATAAGCTACTCTTCATCCCATTTGAATTTGGAATTCAGTTTTCACATATGTTGAGGGCCTTTTTTTCTCCTGAGGCAGAGAATTTAAGTTCTCCTTGAATCAGATTATACTGATCATTGAACGCCCAAATGCCTTTTGTTCCACATTCATTACCCCAACATGGGGGACATTATTAATAGTTTCATAGCTGTTTGCAGTTCTCTCAGAGTCAATATTAATTAGAGTCAGAAGGAGTAAAAATTATTATTTCTGATGAGCATTAGGAATTCTGAATTCAATATAAAACAGGACATATCACTGATAAGCAGGTACATGAGAAGAACAGAGCATGTAAATACAGTATGATAAATCATAAGTATGAGTTGCCACTCAAATTAAACTTTACGGTAATGGAGAATACAAAGTATTATGACTTTGTGTCTAATTTCCAGCTGGAATTAAACCACAACACTGAGAAAATGCAATGAAACAAGCAAAAAACACTCTCTAAAAGGAGATGCTGAAAACCTGCAAAACTAACAAAGAATTATAGGGAAGTGGCTTGGTCTAAAAACTCATGAATTCATTTCATTTTTATTTTTAAAGAGGCACCAGCTGTCTCTGAGAAAAGCTAGCCAGAATTCATGAGTTTAACAAAATGTATTTATAAGCAATATTTTCATAATATTTTATTTGCAGATTGTTCAAAATACAGTTTTATTAACCTTGTTACAAACTCTTTATCAATTCTAAATATTGTCAGCTTACAGACTTATGTCATATGAGCAACAGGATTCTTTTTTAGAGTTTCAGGAAATTTTCCTCCTTTTTAAAGTGTAATTCAGTTGTTGCCACAAGACATACAGTGATCATGAATTGTGAAGATGGGCTAGGAGAATTTGCCATTAAAAGATTCATGCTCTGGGGGTCCTTGTTTGATCAGGGAGATTGGACTAAAAGACCTCCAGCTGACTCTTACAACCTTATTCATTTTGTGATTCTCCTAAACTAGTCAGTATTTGCTTCTGTCTTTTGGAATCCACATTAATATTTCCTCTTGTTCCTGCTGTTCCCAGTTCCTTACTGCACATGTAAAAAGAACTTTAAGAATGTCAAAAACGCTTTAAATGTGTGTAAGGGAAGGGAATTGATGATCCTGGGTAAAAAAATAGGCACGAATTAACAACAACTACTACAGAAGAAGGGAACTGCTGATCTGAATGGTCAGGAAAATGCTCATCTGATGCACCACATGTGGCCATCATAGCAGGGGAAAAATGATGACTGAAGTCAAGATAAGCCTTGGTGTGACATTCGCTAATACAAAAGTATTTGATATTGCACAGATATGGATTAATTGAAATGCTAATTTCTGATTCGTTTTGACTCCCCAGAGGATCATTCTCAGGAAGAAGACATGACGACCAAGGACACAGCAGTTATTTCCAGACTGAGAAAGAAACTCAGCAAAGTAACAATGAGACTGCAAAAATGGAGAAATAAAGAACAGAATAACAGGAACCAATAATTTCATGGGATAAAAGGCAGCTTAAATGATTGATCTGAAACTTTCAATGTCAAGAGGATCAGCACTGCAGGTATCAGTGTCTGACAGTCAACTGCTGTGGAGTATATCATCCTTCACATTTCAGAAGATGCTGCTGATTCATGGATGTGAACTCTAAAGTCCAAGATAGGAAACTTGTTAACTTAAGTTAACCCAGGGATTTGGCACTGAGGGTGCATGTCACGTCCATAAAGCTATTCTGCTAACATTTTAGTGACAACATGATGTCAAATTTTAAACATTTATATACAATATTATTGACATAATTAAATACTTATTTTATAAAACTACTATGATTATATTTTATATTTTATAAACTGTCATTCATGTAAATATCTTAGTGCTAAGATTGCCAGCTGTTATGTGCAGTTTTGTCCCAAAGTTGAATGTTTTTTAAACAGTAATTTTACTTTCTGTTGCTATGCTTGTGCTGGAATTTACATACAGTTCTAGTCAACAAAAGTTATTAAACATCATTAATCTCTTTCCTTTCTGGATAAAACCTCTGCATGCTGCTGAAGACTTCTGTCAGCTTGCCCAATAAATTCCACTTCCTCTCCACAAGGTTTTTCATTCAAACTGCCTTGTTGGTTGCCTTCTGACTTTCATTTGTGTCTTTCCATTAGTGCTCAAATGCCTTCTAATAAAAGCTTCAGTTTTGGGCTTTACATCTAATCTTGATTCTTCTTTTACAATATATTAATCAGTTTATTTTGCAGAGACCACCTCAGTTCTGCGACACTACTACAATTTCTTACTAGATTATATCCATGTATATTTACCTGTCCTTTTCACTTCTAATCATAAATTGCTGACAGCTCTCCTGAAATTAGATAGAAGAATCCTATGAGTTTTTTAAATATGTCTCAATTTATACCATGTATGTGTTTTCCTTGAAATAGAACCTTCTATCACCCTTCAAATCTCTGTTTAGTCATCTAGATGTAAAAATGTCTTTTGTCATGATTGAATTTGAATAGGATAGTTTGCACCCTCATTTGCACCTCTCTCCAACTTCTCTTTCAGCCTGGACACAAATACCAACGGACTTGACTCGTTGTTCAAGAGGAAAAAATTTTGCTGCTGCCTCTAATTCTGACACAGATTCCATGATGCATGGATATCTGTTGAGATCTGACTAGAACATGCTCAGTCACGAGATGGAGTCCTTAGGAAATAGAGCTGTAAAATTCTGCTTTTTAATTGAATATGTATGCATTGCAAACTTCTTAAAAAATGTGTAATTTGGCTTAATTGTGGTAAACTTGGCAAAAATCCATGTTTCCTGGCAAATTTCTTCTCTACAGTTTAAAGCATAGGGCAAAAGGTCTTTAAAGAAGTTTCTAAACATCTTTAACATGGATAAAAACTCAGATATACTCCTTCATCCTGTTTCAGAGAAATGTCCAGCACTCTGTGCTTGATTTTTTTTTTTACTTTTCTTATTTAACTAGGCATATATGTTCAAAAGCTGAATGTTCAGATGATTTTAGTTTAGCTAACTTTGGCTAAGTTATGAAACAGGTAGAAAAAAGGTGTTATCCTTACAAACTTAAGGAAACCTTATAGTAAATAATGCTATCACCCCTAATTGCTGTGATTAGTACTATATTTAATTACTTTAACTGTTTTTAAACTACTCATGTAGTTCAATAAAATCACAAATAAGGTGCAAAACATCTTTCTTGCCTCTTGTAAAATTTAATGTAGTAGTATACAGGTCTTAATTTGATCTAAATTTCTAAAGGATGTGGCAGCATTTCCATATAATATAGTTTGACTGTAAAAGCTAGTGAAGACATGATTTTTAATCAGTATGAGTTTCTCTGCAGAGACTCTTCAGTTCTTTGTTTCACATCAGAATGATTTGTCTGCACATTGCAAACACGAATTGCTTTCCCAGCAAGCAGTAGTGTCATGTTTTAGCAAGATGACAACATGTTTGAGAGACAGAAATTACTTTAGAGATTGGTCTCAGTGCCCTGGTAACTAATGTTCATTAAGTGATCCCAAGACATTTTTATAAGGATAAGGATGAGGATAAACACATTTTATTGGCAAAAATCTAGTCTGGAGAAGTTGATTCCCTGTGAAACACCTCTGTATTTCTCTCTGGAGGGGTGATCAATCACTTCCTTTCTTAAGTAGTTTTTTTTTTCCTGGGAAGTGGTTGTTTGTGGTTTGGTTGAATTTTTTTCAGAAGTTTTGTTATAGAAGATAACTACTATGCTGCATCCCAGTTCCACTTCACACAACAAAAAGATCTATTGAAAGAATAAAAAATTAAGAGCAAAGAATGTAAATGGAAGTCAATTGCATGAAAACTAATGGAATACAGATAAACTTATGTGGTGTATACCTACATAAAGATGAGAAGATTTATTAAAATAAGATCAATAGATCATTTCTGGGATGATATTTTAAGGTAGCTTCTTGGTATTCCTCAACCAGTTTCCAAAAGTCTTTTGCAGGCATGATTTAACTGACACTGGCTAATGCTGTGGACAGTTTCTGACTCTTCAATCTTCCATGGAAGAAGTTTCGGCTTAAATATTTTTCATTTTATTTTTAGGAAAAACCTTTGAGGACAAAACAAAACAAAACAAAACAAAACAAAATGAAACACAATGGTCTTAGTTGAATGTACACATTGATGCTAGCTTAAATATTTGCTCATTATTTTGTTATCAGTCTAAATTATCAAAGAACTTCTAGAACTTAAATAGACGACTGGAGGGGAGTCATCAGGATCTATTTATATCCACGTGTAGGTATTTGCATGAGTACAAAAATCAAGGAAATATGATGACAGATGCACAAATAGATTTCATATGCAAAAACCCCTCAATTACTACACATTTGTACTTTAGAATTATTACCGACTCATTTAGATGTGACTCATATTGGAACAGTGTCATACTCTGACAAAGTATCAAATAAATTTAAGTGAAATAGCATACATTTGACAGAACTGATTTTTCTATCAGTTTTATAACTTTCTAAAAAACTTTTTAATGCAAAGATGTCTTAAAAGTGCTTGTATTTTAAAATAATTCATGTGCCTTTTGGTGCATGATGATTACTATGGTTATTATCTGAATTATTGACTGATACTTTCAAATGTCTGTTGTATGCATACTCGGTAATGGAAATCGGTATTTCATCTCTTGAAAGCTATAAAGAATGTAAACTTTAATGTTGTTTCCAAGCAATTACCTGAGAATCCCATAGTAGATAACACCTCTAAAATATAATCATGACACAGAGAAGTAACCCCTGCAAATTAATAATTTCTAAGATTTATTTCTAAGTAGGACCACAGCTGGTTTAATGTGAAGTATACATTGAAAATTTATCAAAACCCAGCCAAGCATATGAGTTGCAAATGTAAATAGAAGCAGGAGGTGAGAAAAGCTAACAGCAGAATAGATATACTTGCAAATACAGAACATATTTTACCAGAAGTGGAAATTTAATTTTAAAGCATCTTAATTTGGTGAAGGGGAAGGAATAATGGAGAATAATTTTGCGCAGAATTTAGTTACTTTATTTATTTCCTATATTTTCCCAAATATATTTTCTTGCTTTTTGAATTAGTACACTCTAGCTTCCACCTCATGTACATACTTAATTAGCAAAAAGTTTCCATTGACTTTCTGAGGTACTGTAAATATTTTTAGTGAATGGGGGCTGTCAAAACACCTGCCAAAAAATGATGAAAGTAAAGAAATTTTTCTCTGTTCTTCCCTTTTTGCAATTTGTTCTGTGTCATCCATGACAGAAAAAAATATTTATGAGCAGGAGAGAATTTTAGGTATATACTTTGTTATCTCTATGTTCATTTTCTAGAAAAACTGTACTATTAACAGAAGGGGAGCAGTCACTGCCAAACAATTTTCTAGTTACAGACAATAATTATGTGGAATATCATGGAATGGTTGTCAATCTCCATTTTATTTGTGTGACCAATCAATAAAAGAAGGCTTGGTGCAGTAGGTTAAGATTTTTTGGCTATCAGATTTCCACCAAGCCACTCCATCAGTCTCCCTCCCCAAAACAACTGGAGGAGAAAATGTGAAGGAAATGCTTGTGGGTTGAGATAAAGATGAAGAGATCATGATTGGCAAAGAAGAGTCAAGTTGGAGAATGAGCAATTAAATTTTTTCCAGCAAAAATAGAGTAAGATGGCAAGAAAAAAGAACAAAATTAAGATTACCTTCCTTTCTTTCTTTCTTCCCAGGCTCAATTTCACATTGTTGAACTCCTTTTTTCCTGATTCTTCTATCTACTCCCTCTGAATGGCAAGTGGGGGATGGGGATTGCAGTCAACTTGTAAAACTTTGCTCCTGTCACTCCACGCTCCTGACATTGCTTCCCCTGCTCCAGCACGGGGTTCTTCCTGAGGATTACAGTCTTCCATGAACTGCTCCTTCACATGGGCAGCAGTTCTTCAATGACTGCTCCAGTGTGGGCCCTCTCCATGGAGTGCAGACCACCAGAAATGCATGGCTGCAGCGGAGATGTGCCATGGGCTGCAGCTCCTGTCAGCACCTGCTTCTGCCTTGTGTCCCCATAGGCTGCAGCTTCCTCCAGTGCATCTCCCCCTGCTGTGACCTGGGGCCCTCCACGGGTGGATCTCTGCTTCCCTATGGACCAACAGGAGCACAGCTGCTGCCAAGGAAGCACAGCATAAAGGGGACCAGAGAGGAACCTTTACTTCAAGTAATTGAATGTATCTGCTGATTGTGTCAAGCAATTGTATAAATGGCCTTCCCTACAATAGCTAATAAAAACTATTATCTTGTCCACCCAGTCAGACCTGCATGGGAATGCATGTGTGAATACATAGCTCTCAAAAAAATTGGAAAACAACAAAATTTAGTCTGAAGAGGGCAAAGGGTTTGAGCTGGCTTTAACTCACATATTCTTCCTGGAGACTGAGAACAACCAGCATCATAATGGTGAGCTTACAGAGAGACCTAGGAATCACATCTGTATTACTATCCAACTATACGTTGTAATTGTTGGATTTTGTTTGTCTTGTGATTTCATTATATTGCTGTATTGTTCTGCAAAGTCAAAGTCCCATGTAACATAAAATATTCACTAGAAAGTAAATTTAGTATTAAAAATTAAAACCTCCTTGTCTGGAATATCTAAAAGAACCTAGACAGACAGTACTGGATTCTGACAATTAGCAATATTTTATAAAAACAAAAATAAGAGTCAATCTTGGGAAAAAAACCACAGAGGTAAAACGCTATCTCTAACAATGGCAATGTGAAAGAAAAAAAAACTCAAAAAAACCCTCCCAATTATAGTATTTGGACTGAATGAAAGCTGGGAAAGGGGAGAAAAAAGAGGATTTATAACACTATGACTACTCTGGCTTGTCCATTATAATAAAAGCATTACTGTTAAAGTTTGAATTTTAAATTGAGTTAAGGAAAGTGAATAATTCCATTTATGTACAGATACAATTTGACCTGCCTACAGTGGTATTAATATGGTGATTCATGTCTTCAGATCATTAGACTGCATTATGCATATCTGCACATGACATTTGCAGTTTTCAGGAGACCAGTAAGAAGAGAATATTTACTGATTTGATGTTTTAGTTTATTTCTTATAGCTAACAGTGGTAGATTTTATGAAATATTAGAATTTTTATTTAAATACTTGTGTTTCTCTGAAATTGTTTAGGTTACTATTAATAACATTTAATATTTTGCTTTCCACTGTGTTTTCTGTTACTCAGACTTGCAGGCTGGACTGAACAGCCCATATTTGAAAAAGAAACTTGCTTGAAAACCTTTTTTGAAAGAACATACTGTTAATCATTTGGTGTTTAGCTTTGTTAAGATGTGTCATACTGGATTAAAAACAAGTACCAAAAAATTAATAGTGAAGTCTCCACATTGCCAAAAAGCCAATATATGATGCCAGTCACTATCAAAACAACCTGTGAATCTTGGACACATCTCTCCTAATCATAGAACAATTTGGTCTGGAGTCTTATGAGAATGAATGTGTCCTTCATCCAGGTAAAATATCAAATCCATAGATGCTTTATGGGCTGTAAACAGCTAATGAATCAACCCCCTTGCATTTGGAATTGCTACAGAAAGGCCCCCTTGCTTCTCTTGGAGCTTTCACAGATAACCCCTTTGCTTTTTAGTAATTCAAGGGAAAGTCTTTTTCTCACTGTATCACTGTGTAAGATACAGTGTATTGAGGGGAAGTCTAATTAGATTTGACATTTTAATTGAGGGATGATAAATGCCCTTCACCAAATTTTGTAGAAACTGTTCACAGGTGGCTGCTTACATGATAGATTTTGTTCATGGCAGCGTCAAGGTATGCTTTGAAGTTCTTTTTGGCTAAAACTAAAAGAACTAAGTAAAATATTTTTTTCTTCATTTTTCCACTTCTTACTCTATTATGAACATTAAATATCCTTTGGCATTATCTTCATTATTGATCAGATAGTTACTTTTAATGCAAAAGCCATCTATTTGTATGTCTGTAAAAGTTCATATTTGAAAAAAAAATCCAAATAGTATGTAAGAATTAATAGAAATATGGTAGAAGAAATTATGGGGGGGAAAAACAGTCTTTTTTCCTACTACAACTGTGATATAAATACCTCTGTGCCTATTTTGTTAAAAAAATGGTGACAGAGCAGTTCTCTTCCTGATCAAAATGCCTCTGAGTGATTAAGAACTATGTTTTTGAAACCTCTATGTATTCTGCAAATAGTGACAACATTTCTACAGGCCAGCAGATCAATTCTTGGGTGGCTTTGCTATATATTCTACTACATGTAACAATTAGCATTTTCCAACTCATAACTAGCATATTCTGGGTTTGCTGGGACTAGTAAGTATCTTAGTTGCCTCAGTCTTCCAGTTTTTGTATTTCTTATGCTGAAAATCACAGTTCAAAAGTTACAGGGTATCACTAATGTTTTAGTGTGTTAAATTAATTAATAGCCAGAATGTCTATGCTATTAATCTAAAGAACAGCTAAGTATATCTATGTAGATCTAGTCATGGACAATCAGGGATATCTGTAATTTCTGATTTAAACCATCTTACATTTGGTTCTCAGTTAGTATCTCACATTATGAAATTCATCACAGTGTAAATAAATAGATTCTAGTTGCTAAACATTAGAAACACAAATACATTGTAAAGGAATTCTGTACTCCACAAAATATTTTCTAATTCTGTTAAATAGTTAAATAGCCCAATACCATACCAAAAAAAATTATTTGCTTGAGACTGAAAATGGCAATTATCCTGTTTATTGGCAAAAGTGTGAGACATGTATTTGGAGAATAAAAAGGGTTTTGTATGAGCAGTCACATGCATACCGAAAGCTTTATGAAATGAAGAATATTTGGGCGCAGTAAAAAGTGATAGATAAAATGTTGGAGGTAAGTAATTTTGCTACAAGTGACATCCTGCTTAAAGTACATATAAATTATGACAGTGATAAAACTAGCTGACAAAGCCAGAAGTAAAAAAATGCTCCTCAAGTGACATTATCATATCTTTAACAGCTGTATCAAGTGTGACTTAAAATTATAGTGGAAATGTTTAGTCATCACTTTTTAAGTGATGTATATCATCACTGTATAAACTTTCTTCTTTCTTCCTTGCTAATGGATACAGTAGCAGAAGCCATGAAAAAAATCCAAGCTAAAAACTTCTTCCTTAGCAGCCAAGAAAAGTAAAGCAGTAGAATTTAAATCCTTAGATTTAGATTCACAAAAGTACTAATGGATTTTAAACTGCAACATAAGTACATGTGAACATCAAAGTCCAGGAGTGCAAGGGATGAAAATCTATTATTCAGTCAGTTGAAAGTCTGATTGTGACTGGCCTTCACCAGTAAAACTTCTTCATCAGTAAAGCTTCTTCTGGATCATATTGTGTATGGTTTTAGGCTTTAAATCTTGCCAAAGATTGCTGCCTGCATTCATCTAGTTGTTATGTGGAAATTCCAACATATCTGTCAATTTTTGCATTTCTCTGCAAACCCAAGCCAATCCATGCCTAAACTACATCAAACCCACACTCAATAGCAGCATACCTGTCATAACTTCTCTCAAGAAAAAATATTGTGGTAAAAAGTGTTGCCTACTCACCATACAACAGCTTACTCCTGTAATATTCCCAAGAAGGGAAAGACCTCAGTTCTGTACTTCTTGCACCTGTGAGGAATCAAAATTTTTTTACTTACTTTGTTTTGCAGCATCCTCTCATAAAGAAATATTTTCAAGATATATAGAACTGTAGAATTCCTATGTATCAGAGAATAATGACAAAGTCATTGACTGGTTGACTTGGAAGGAAGCTTAAAGTTCCTGCCATGGACTAAGGCATCTTCCACTAGACACACTTGCTCAAAGCCCCACTCAGCCTTGCCTTGAGCATCCACAGCTTCTCTTGGCAGCCTGTGCCAGGGTCTCACCACCCTCACAGTAAATAATTTCTTACTACTATCTAATCTAAACCTGCCCTCTTTCAGTTTAAGGCCATTAATCCCCCCTTGTCCTGTCACTATTTGCTCCATTCAAAAGTCCCTTTTCAACCTTCTTGTTGGCCCTATTTAGGTACTGGAAGATGCTTCTTTTCTCCAGGATGAACAACCTCGACTCAGCCTGTCATCAGATGAGAATCTGACCATCTTTGTGGCTCCCTCTGGACTCCCTCCAACAGGTTCACATCCTTATTTGGGGGGCTGCAGAGTTGTATGCAGTGCACTAGATGGGGTGTCACAAGACCAGAGGGGCAGAATCACCTTCCTTAACCTCCATGTCCATGCTGGTTCTGATGCAGCCCAGGATATGATTGCCCTTTAGGGCTGCAACCCCATACTTCCAGCTTATGTCCAACTTCTCATTCAACATCTCTGCATCCATTTTTTTCACATTCCCATTCTGGGTACTGCCCCAACCCATACAAAGGGCCTTGACCTTGGCCTTAACTTCATGGCATTTGCACAGCCTGCTCCTCAAGCCTGTCAATGTACTTCTGGGTGATATCTCTTTCCTTAAAAAAATCAACTAAAACACTCAGCTGGGTGTTACTGGATACCTTCCTGAGGATACACTCAATTCTACTATATCAAAACTTCTTTGTTTTTTTATTTGTTTGTTTGTTTTTCTCCCCAAATCCAAAGACCTCGAGATGAAGGGAAATTCTGGAGCAAGAAAGACTTATTCTTGGTAGAAGAGGATGAGATCAGGTAATACTTAAGAAAACTGTCCATGCATAAATCCATGTGTCCTGATGGGATGTACCTACAATTACCTGGGGAGTTGGTTGGCTCCTGACTCTGCTTGGACAGGAGGATTGAACAACATGAACTGAAAAGTTCCCTCCCAGTGCCAGCCATTCCATGGTTCCGAGATTCAGAGCCAAGTAGATAAGATTTGGAAAGAGACAGGAAAGGTCTCAGAAAACTTTAAACTCCCATATCCATTGCTCAGAATGTGAAGGGACAGAAAATCATCCAAGGTAGTCTAAGAAAAGCAGGGATTCAGTTAAAAAAATGAAAACAAATAGGAAACTTATCCCAAATCAGCATAGCCAAAAGCAGAAAAACTGAGTAACAGGAACATATAATTTTAACATTGGACTAGGAAATATGGTACAAAGCCATAATGTTCAAAAAAATCCCTGATTTTCCAATTGCTGTCTACAGTAAGCATTGTCATAGATACACATGTAATTCAACAACTAGGGTTGAAGATAAATTTGCTTCAGAGATCATTAATTTATTTTTCCTTTAAACAACTCTCAAGGAAGATATGGATAAAGTAATTTGAATTTGAGCTAGGAGTCCAGCTCCCTTCATTATGGCTTTGCAATTTATTTGCTTCATAGCTTCACAAGTGATATACATTATTTTCAAAGACAATATGGTCTGAGAGTTTATTTTACATATCTCCACATATCTTGGGTTTTTCATCTTACATGACATTATCTGCAGAACAATAGCAGGAGTAGTAATATTAATAATAACAATAGCAATAGCAACAGCAATAATGTGTGGGAAAATCCATCTGAAACAAGAAAACATAAATGTACTTATTTTTTTTATGGGAAAAAAAGTAACCATAAAATATGGTAAGTTTTCCAAGTTTCTCACAAATATCTCTGAGCCGCTTTGTTCATTTTCACATTATCCCACTGTTCCTATTATTATCTAATACCAGACCTATTTACTTAAAAGAATTTTGATAACATCTGTTTCCTTCAGTGCATATGAACCATCATGATTATGAAAATCCTTAAGCTCTGAGTCAGACTGAAGCCCTATGGTGATATAAAACCTACAAAAACAAAGTAGAAGTTTGCACCTGGCACCTCCCATATAAGACAATGTATAATTTTAAACCACTCTGCTTTTCTGTTTCTATTTTCCTTTTCATCCTGCATTTTTGGATCATTGATAGTTCTAGTGATAGACAGATCTAGTGAAAGACTGAGATTTTAATGAATTTTGTCTTGATAGACTATTGCACGTGAATGGATGCATAATGTTTTAAACCTTTTGAAGGACATTTTAGATTTGACCAATCACTTTTAAAGCCCTCCTGGATATGTTGCAGAATTGTATCTTAAAGCAATATTACAGCAGTTGTTTATGAGCCAGCAATACTCATATACTTAAATGTTTTAAGACCATGTTTATAAAAAAAAAAAAATTACCCTTTCCTTGGATTGCATGTGATACACATAGTCAGGAACATGCAGTATTTTTTTTTAAATATATCTCTATACTTTTCATGAGAAACAGTCACCTTTGTAAAATTTGTATTGTAGAGGAATAGAAATAAAACTTTGAAATACACAGAAGTTTGGATGAACCTAGAAATATGCTTTCTACAATTTCTATATCTTTGTTTAAAGTGAACAAGTACAGAAAATTTATGTTTCACTTTAGAAACATTTCTCCTTAAAACATATCCTATCTAATGATTTTTAGCCAAAAATTCAACTGCTCAAAAAGAATATTTTAATGCTCTGTCTGCAGCTGTTACTGAATTGCCTTGACTGTGGTCAAGGCAGTGCCAATAAAATTATTCTTCCTGTTTCTACTATGAGTATTAAAAAAGCTTTCCTCATTTTGCAGGAGTTTTCCTGACACAATCTATCACTACCATCTTTGTAGAATGTCATCTAATACCATATAGGAAGTAAAACCATTCAAGTAAGCACTTGAGTTTCCATTAATATAATTTCAGTATTTTCTATTTGCTTTCATGTATATTGATTCTTTAATATTTTTAACATCAACACTTTTAAGCATTTCAGTTAATTTTGCATAAGTCACAAATTCAATGTCCTTTGGATAAATCTTTAATTAAGAAAATAGAAATCGTATTTTTACCATCAAATAATGAAGATAAAAATTTTACATTTCATATATGACTATCTTGTAATAATCAGGATTCATATTCACTCATTATAACAAAAAGTTATTCCCAATTGAATTATATATTATTAACATATTATCCAAGAACAATTTATAAGAAAATTGTCTAATTACTGAAATATTTGAGATAGGGAGATAAAATTAAGTCCAACTACAAAATACTCATGAAAGAAGAAAAACCCACTCTGCAAGCATTTTGTTTTGCTCTCAAAAGCAAAAATACACTTCTTCTGAAGAAGAGTATTCATGTGATTAATTAATTATTTTCTAGCTTTCATTGTATAATTTCTCTACTACAACGTTGTCCACTTGGTCTTAATTAGTCGATCCAGACACTGTGTACAAATTTTCTAATATTTTTTTATTCTAAAATTATAGAAGTTTATTATTTTGAGTAGTAGCTATCATGGCAAATTTTTTGAAACGTTGGCAAATAATAAAGGTACTGTAAGAAAAATTTTTTTATCACTCCTATTTCTGAATTTACTGGAAATGGTCTCAAGCCTTCTTTTGTCCATAGTGACAGCTAAACTACCTGGTAGGAAAAAACATTGATCAATTAGAATATTTTCTTCTTTTTTTTTTTCATTTTTCATGTTTCTTGATTTTTTTTAGAGAAAGTTCCTGTTCTACTGCTTAACTCAAATATTATAACAGAGAGTTTGCAAGACTGATACACAATGTGCAATAAACTTTGTTCATGCTTCTCTTATGACAATGATACCTGAAAAATTATACTTCCAGGAGATTATATTTCTGATTTCCACAATATATTTATGAACTATTAAATTGCAAAATATATCTGACAACTGGATAAAAGTTATTAGGATATTTAAAACGTTAGATGAGAACTCCAGCCACATTTTTCTCTTCTTTGTGCTCGCTAAACTGCCTTATGAGATGGGTAGAGTTACTTGACTCTTCTTAAGAATTAAGGAAATAAAACTAATTCATATGCTAATTAATAAGACATGTATTTTCTTTGGCCTTTTTAAAGTCAAGTAATAAATCTAAAATTTCTTGATTCATACTGCAAACCAGAACATAAACCAATTAGGTCTGGATTGTTCCCTTCTGTTGAAAAATGTGACTGTGAGGTGGCAAGTTGACAAATTTCTCCAGAGTTCTTTCAGTGTGTTTTCAATCACTAAAACATAGGATATTGTCTCTATCATGGTTCTTGTCCTGTATGGGACCTTCCCAAATCTTTTCAATCTCAACTGAATCTAAGAGAACACCATATACTTCCTTGAAGACCCTCCAGCCTGAACAGCAGACCAATAAACTTCAAGAGCTTTAACCATAATTTCCATATTCTGGGTTCTGGAAAAAATAGTCTTTATGTGATTCTGCCATGAACTTCTGCAGAGATAGAAAAGATAAAGGAAAAGGGAAGTAGAGACCTGCTGTGTTCATCAAGTAATATAAACTTATATGTTAGACATTTTTCGTCTGGTATCAATCCAAGGAATATAAGAATCTAGTAAGTCCTGTTTATAATTTTTCTTTACCACCCATCTTATCTTCTTCAGCACTATTCTTTCTTATGTTTTATGATACTTACAAAATTAGATTAAAAAAAGTTTCATAAAATTTTGAGAAAATAAATTAATTACAGTCCGAATGCATGCTTTTGATCATTTGAGATGCCTTTGAATATTTCAAATGCCTGTACAGGGATGATGACCTAAGGCTGACAAGATATGGCTTAAAGCAGACACATATTCTCAATCTCAGTTTTAGGTCTAGGATGACTATACTAATTTTGATTTTAGATTAATCATAGATGAGATATAAATGAGAACATGCTACTAAATGGTATATATAAACTTTTAGCAAGAGACATTTAGCAGTAATTGTTAAACTGGTGAGGATTCAGCAATTAGCTTGATGGCATAGAAATACTGCATTAGATTGTTGAAATAATGCTTCAATCAGTTCTATAATTACAATTTCTTATCAAGATCATTCTTGTCCTTTGATGAACATAATTTATCAGAATAATGGATTTGGATAAAATAGTTTGGATTGTGGTAATTAATGCTTTCAGACAAAAATATAATTTCATATAAAATAGAGAATAAAATTGAACTCTCTGCTCTACAGCATCATTACATCCATGTTGTGGTAAATTCAGTGCTTTGAATCCATTAACTTTTCATTGTGTAGTGTTATCATCCACTGCTAAAGATTAGCTACTGACACATTTATCAAAGGATGATAAATGAGCTGTCCTTTCAGATGTCTGATTATCTGACCTTTATTCAGTTAAAAGCACAAGGGGCTGACAGTGTTAAGTGCTTGCTAGTTTAGAATGAAATTGAACCTAGGAAATGAATGTTTGGTATTCTTTTCAATAACACAAATATATTCCATCAATTTATTTTTAAATTAAAGAAAACAAAATTTATTATAAAGCTCTGTAGAAACCATATATTTCCATAGAAGATCTTTTGGCTTTTTAAATTCATTTTTTCATGAAGAATTCTTAATTCTAAAAGTTGCATTTAAGAAAGAATGGTTTTATCATTATCTGCTTGTCTGTAGATAGTGAGGCAAAAATCACATAGGGTTGCAGAATACTTTCAAGTGCCTAGCAAAAATGTGCTAACTTTTATCTATTTCTATGACATCCAAACAGCTGCTGTCATCTGGATGACTACAATTCTAGAAATCCTCATCATTTGACTACAGAGTAAATTCACTAACGTCAGATAAATAATTTTAAATTACTAATATTAATCTGCACTTGCATAAACTGTGAGCGATGAAGTCAGAAGCTTAGATGAAACTTTTAGATTGCATAAAACAAATACAGAAAAATAATCAGTGTTAAATAAACAACCAAAAATAGGTTTTAACCTTTCAAATGAAATAAACTTCGCTAGAAAATAGAGCTCGAAGCTTCAAGTATAATGTGATTTTGAACATGTCCAGAGACCCTCTGGAAATAAATAATGCCTAGCTAAGCTACATGTTAAATACTGTCATTGGTGAGAGCCTGGAGTATAGTACTGGGCTAGGAACAGTCAATAATGCTTCTTGCAAAAATATTTTTATTCAGTCTAGCCACCTGCCTTGGCTGCTCCTCATCTCTGAAGCAAAAGAATGGCTAGATGAAGTGGTAATAATCTCCAAATTACGAGACTTATGCAGATGCATCCTTGGTATTGTTATAGTTTTGATTTGCCAATTTAAATATACTCATTTTCCTGTTGTGAGACAGAACCAGGAGCAAAAGAGCAAGGCAGGCCTAAAACTTAAAAGGGGTATAACAAGAAATTTATTAACTACAGAAAGAAAGAAAGGAAAGGAAATAAAAGAAGAAGGAAG
>VXBI01001260.1:373123-391814 GCA_013397375.1 Toxostoma redivivum
AGAAAGAAATTCAAAGTAAGATTTGTAGACCACTTCCTCCTACCTCTTCCCATTCTGTCTTAACAACAACATACAAACACACTTCAGTCAGTTCCCCACTTAAATAATGCTATTCAGTTCACTTTGGAGAGACAAGTTTTCTCTTGTCAGGTCATAGGGACTTCTCCACAAGGAGGGAAAAAAACAGTTCTCTCGTGGTTCCACTTTCACCCTTTGCATCCGCCGTTGGAACATCTCCAACCCCCATATCTTTCTCCATGGTTTATAGGAATATTCTTTGCAATGTCAGTTCATCTCTACAATCTTACAGAAGGATTTTCAGCCATCTTCACATCATCTCCTCATTCTCCTTCCATCTAAAGAAAAAGCTCTTTTATTTTTCCCTTCTCCCTCCAGGGAGGATTGAAAAGCCTGCAAGTCTTATCTGAGCATTGAAAGAGTTAAGATTTCACACAGGGAAATCAAGGCTGCAATGCTGGAGCTGTGCCAGGATCTCAGAAACTCAGGCTGTGCTGAAAGGGGTGGGGTGGGGGAATAGCTGGGATCTTGCTCAGCCTCCCTGGGTTTCAGTTATAGCACTCACTGTGGAGGGCCACCCCTGCTCCCTGCCAGGCCATGCCAGCTCCCCACACAGGGGCCCAGCCCTGCCCATGGCCACCCCTGCTCCCTGCCAGACCTGCAGGCCTGCAGTGGGGCCAGGCGGGCCTTGTTACCTCCACTGCTGCCAGAAGAGAAAGAGAGTCTTTTCCCGGGTTACTTCCTTCAAATGTGTGTTCCTGGAGTGAACTAACTTTTTCCAATTGGTTCCTTAGACTGTCAATAACCAAACTGCCTTCAATTGCTCTCATCAACTCACAGAGGAAGTTCTCATAGAGAAAAACCTCTCTTGAGTCTGTCCTCCCCAGGTGAAACCAGCACTGGTATAAAAAGCCTAAATTAAAAAGCAATATGCATTGCCTTAACATGTTCCTTTGCCATACTGAGGGTTATAGTAGGTTTGCTTTTCTAGGCAAATCTTGATAATTATATCCTCCTTCCAAACTGACTGGACATGAACTGTCCTTAACTAGTAGTCAGGAATTGGGATTACTAGCATAAGAGTAAGCCAATGTTCTTATCATCATGATTTACTACCATGAAGAAATCACTTCAGGATTAGGGCAAATTCATCTGCTTTCACTGTCAGGAAACATGTTCAAGACCTCACCACTGGTCAATCCATTCTATGAGTCTAGACAAAGATTCAGTATCTGCCAGGAACCCAGCTAAATAGCTCTCTAAACTCCCTTCACTAGATTTCTGTTCATTATAAATCAAAGCTTAGACCTCAGACATGTCTCTGGGTACTGATGTCTAGACACATGCATCTAAATGTCTTCATATCAGATTAAACCACAACCTCAGGTTTTTAATTACACAGGCAGAGACACGTAGTATTATTTTTATATGTATACGTATAAACTTGCTGTCTCTCCCAAAGGATAAGGATTGGCTGTAGGGTTTCATTGTGCATCACATCCAGCTCTATAGGTTTTGTACAGAGTCATCAAGAGCACAGGAAACTGATTGAGTAAATTAATCACAAAACAAGTGACTGTTCAGGTGGCCAAAGTAAGAGAGGATGAAACCCATCTTTGCTTTCTAATTACACATTCTTTGAAGCAGAATTGATTGCCAAAAATGGGACATAGGTTTTCACTAAGATTTGAAGGAAAACATTTTCATTTTAATTACGATAAGAACTCTCTTCTAGAACTAGTTCTAAACAAACTAATCTATATTTAGAAAAGAACTGTTTCCCCCAGAAACTGTCCTCCTAGCACATAATACACTAAACTTGCAAGACATTATATCTGAGTTTTGTTCACTTTTCCTCAATGGAGAATACATACAGATTTTGAAGTAAGAATGGTATTGGAAAATATAGCAACAATCATTACTTTAATTATTTGTACTTCATCACAATATTACACAAGTTATCTTCCTTCTTCTCAGCTCATCTTGCTTCATTTTATGCAAGCAGTTAGCTTAAAACTTAATTTTTTTCTTCTGTTTCCAAAGCATCAAATGCTTTCTCTTTAAAAGCTCTTCAAAACTGAATTTACTGATCTTTTGACACTGCTATTTGAAGGTTAGCAAGTCACCTTAATATGATTACTCCTCTCTAGTCTCTATAGGTTAAAAGATAATCAACATTAGGAAATCTTTAGAAATCTGATAGAAATATTTCAATGTTGAAATATTCAGAACTTTCAGATATGATCTTGTGATTTGATTAAAACATTTCTCTGCCCTTCATTCTCTCTCATGTGAGTTACGTGGCTGAGCCATATTTTCATGGCAACTTCATTTCAACATTGTAGGTGTCTTTATAAATTTGCAAGATTAGAATGGATACTTTCCTTTTCCTTTAACCATCTGGCTGATAGTGGTGTCATGAGTAATACTTTCTAGTGACAATCAAGTATATTAGTCTGTTTCCATTCCAGCAGACTAGCTGACAATCCATCATAATCTAATACGCTCCTGGGAAATTCACAGGGATTATCTGTCAAAGTTAATCACCTAATTACAATACTTACATGTATTTATTGATTTGAAAATTTTAAAACTCTTTCCAAATTATCAAAATGGTTTTTAATCCTTTTCCTATCCTTTGCAGTTTTCAATCTCATAAAATCAGAGAGGCAAAATAAAAGGAATACCTATTTAATTTCCGAGACTACTAATGAAAATAATTAGCAACTGTTGTCTGTCCTGGTTTAGAGCAAATTTGGGAGGAAACCTCTGAATGGGGTCCCTCCAGGGAAAGGGAAAAAAAAACCAATCCAAGCAATCCCTCCCCCAGTCGGTTCGGGAAAAAAATTTCCTTGGAGAGAAGTGGAAAAAGAAACAGAACTGTTTATTCAACAGGCAACACACCTCCCAGCACAAAATTGAACAATACCAAACAGAAAAAAAACCTCTTGCCACTCTGAAGAGATGACAGGATCAGAAGAGTTCCTTCCGTGGGCTGCCCGGCTCACTCAGGCTGTTCTCAGTCCCTCCGGTGCTGGGAAATGCCTCGGCCCAGGCCAGGCCTGGTGGGCCACAGGTGTGAGCTCCTGGTGCTCTTTCTAAGTTTTCAGTCCAGAGCAGGTTCAAAACAGTTCCAGGAAAAAAAGGAAAGGAGGAAAAAAAGCAATCCAGGGAGTTTCTCTGCCTCAGCTAGCCAGAAGAAGCCACCCAGAGCAAAAAAGAGCTCTCCCTCGCTGTCCACCGCAGACAACACAGTGCCAGCAGGAATGCGGGGGAGCTGGTGCAGTCTCTGATAACAAACCCTGCACTTCTTCTTTCCCCCTGCTTCACTCCTGGAACCAGTCTTAAAGTTGGAGAATTTAATATTCAACACCAACAGAACAGACGATTTGGGGATACAGGCATCATACAGTCACCCCAAGACAAATACAGACAAGCAGAAAATGTCACCTTACTCCTCAGCTGGCAAGGGATCTCTTCATAACAGTATGGTATGTTTTTACAACTAATCTTGCACCCAGATATCAAGTATTGCTTTTTCAAAAACTTTTCCGTGATTACAGTACATAATATTTCCTAACGCTCAACTCTCAACCTTGCCAGTCTAAAATTAAATTGTATTGACATGTTTGCTTCTGATGAGTTCATACTGACTGATACTGAATTTATTTCCTGTGGATGGGCACACTTTTTCCATATATGTCTGAGGATAACAAAAAAAAATGAGTCAATCTCCTTCCATTTTATCAACAAATACAATTTTCTAGAATTTCACCTACTTTTCATCATTTCTTCAAAAACAAATAAATGTTTACATCCCTTCTGCAAGCAATTCTCTAAATATTTTAAATCAATTTTTGCTGCATCTAGTTTGTTTGAAGCCATCTAAATTGTGAAATTACCTTATAATCTGTTTTTCTGTGCTTACCACTCTGTGACTACTATCAATGGCACTAGATACCTCCATGCCATAAGAATTATATTATTTTCATTTTATTTTTGTTCAGTGGGCTTCCATATATTTTTCTAGCTTAAACTTTATTTTGATTTAGTTAATACCTTTTCTTCTTTAGAGACAGGTTCTTATTAGTATCACAAAACATCCTGGTGTGAAGCACTTGCAAGGAAAATAATTCTCAATAGAAAATAAAAAAATTAAATTTGAATAATAACTGATAATACAGAATCACTGAAAAACCAGAAGACATAGAGGCTTCAATGACATTTAATATCAGAGCAAGATTTTGAAATATCTGCTCCAGAGAATGATACTATCAAACCCATTTTTTACATTATGTTATTCTGTGGCCTAAATATGAGGAACTAACTCCATTTAAATAATTGGGAAAATAGCCTTCAGAGAGCTAAAATAACACAATGAAAGAAAATTATTAGTAGTAAGACAGAACAAGACATTGGGATATTTTCAACATCTGGTACATTGGTGTGATGGAAACTAGGCAAATACAGATTTTCCTGTGCAAAAAAGGTAAATGAATTCAGTATGGGAAAGTAATTTTGACTAAAAGCTAGCAAGTCCAATATGATTAAAAATATCTATACCCATATAAAATAATGCTGTGCTTGTAATCTAGTGCACAGACTGTTCCATACAGGAGAACAGGGGAAAATAGAATTAATTGCTGAAACTGAAAAGAAGGTATGGTAACTGATACATGGGACAGTAGCTATTAAACACAAGAATCTCAGGAAAATTTGAAACAAAAACAGTGGAGGATTACTCAGTGTTGAGGTAACTGATTTTAGCAAATTGAAACAGTAATAATTGAAAATTGGTTCTGAAATAACATGACTTGAGAGCTCTGTCTAGCTGAAAGGATTGGCAGGGATAAGCTGTAGTTGCTATAGGTGTCTATGGTATTTTAATGCAGATTTTATTATGGGGAAAAGTTCCACATCTTCTGTGTGGAATTAAGAATTTATTGTTAATTTGTGTTTTATCAGTTAAAGAGTCCATGTTACCTACTAAAGAACAGTCTCATTAATTACAGAATCATAGGATAGCTCAAGTTGGAAGTGACACATAAGCATCATAGAATCTAATTGCCTGTTCCTGCCCTTTTTAGAGATGCTTCTTAAAAGGTGACCAGCACTCATTGATACCTACATAAGCACATTCCTAGAAAACCTTACTACTTGGCTCCCTCAGCAGTCTGAAGTCTCCTCTCGCCTTACCAGGACTAAGTTTTGCTGGCAGCTTTTCTCCTATTGCTACACTATCTTCTTATTATATATCCTTTAGATAAATATATACTTTTAATATTTTCTAGTGCTGTGCTCATTCCTTCACTGTCCCTTCAAGTCTAGAAAAGGATAAGGATGATTAAAGAATTAGAGCTTAGATCAAAGCTCAAACTTTGTCCTTGCCCAGTCCAGTCTAGAATTTAAGGAGGAAGACTTCACAAAACCCTCTGGAAACATATTCTCATCTCAGCCACCATTATTGTGTCATCTTGGTTTTGCTGCAATTGAGCTAAAGATAAATAAAATCCAAATAAACCAAATGTTGGAAAACTGAATGATTTCTAAAGCAAACACATAATCATATGTTCTTTTTAATGTAGTTGGAATTCATATATGTTGATGTATAGGTGACAATGCTTAATTTTTCCCGATATTTTTTACTCTGCAGTAAGAAATTAGATGTTTCTGTTGCTCCAGTAGTGGACTGCAGTTCAAAGTATTACAGACTTTTTTTCTGTATTAGAAATACCTCATGAAGGCAATGAGATTTATTTTGCAAAGTAGACACCCATCCAGCTTCTGCAATGCGACTTCTTGGGGAAGGCAAAGCAATGGGTTGGCATGCTCTTCTCTTTGCTAGTAAGGCAGTGTCTCTTTGCCTATGGCCAGAGTTAGAATACAGGCAAGTGTAGGACTAATAAGTTATCACCTACCTGTGCTTGCAAGCAAATAATATATAAATCTCATTGTAATAGATATGAAATAAGTATATTATCCTAACACCTATGCTGCTCTGAGTCACTTAGTAACAGTTAACTGTTTGTTTCATCCACTTAGTGTATACACAGATGCCTTTCAGGGTGTTTATAGTGAGTGCTCAAGACCAGAGGATGCTGTGCACTCTGGATCTTCACTTAGTGAGGCTGCCCTCACAAACTGTCTATACAGAGCTGGAGCCAGTCTGACTCTGATAGCCTGTTCTGCAGCACTAACTTATTGTCACGGTCTCACCACTAATATTCACTGACTCCTGAACAACGTCTTAGCATAGAAGAGATTGAAAGATCAAAAATAATTGTTATACACATAAAACCAGATTTTGGTTCAGGTTCATGTTCTTCAGGACCTTTGAGAATATTTTGATCTAAGTAGTTTACTCATTTGGACTTCTCCAAGATTTTAATATTCATTAACTTAGATATAGTATTATGCTATGGTAGGTTCCTTTATCATCCCAGTTGCCACTGTAAACCAAAGTGTTTGCCCCTTAATACAGAGTAACTGTGCATATGGCAATTTAAGTTGAATTTTATATCTGGTTAAAATTATAGGTGGAACTTAAGCAGTCCAGATATAATTGCTTGGGATGGAGTTTTGCCAAAATAAAGAATTTTGCTTTCAGTGAAATGTCCTTTGGATCTCTAAAGATCACTTTTGCTCATGCCTTTTGGTTTAAACTTCACTGGACAGATGGTATTGCCAATACAGAAAAATCCATATAATCAGTTTAATAGCTGGTCAACAGGGAGAGTTGTGCTCATGAATTCTGTTGTGCATTTACCTTGGCTGACTGCTAGATGCCCATCAAGATGCTCCCTCACTCTCTTTTCTCTGAGGGATGGGGGAGAAAATAAGATTAAAAAACTCATGGGCTGAGATAAAGGCAATTAAATAAAGAAAAGCAAAGACTGTGTGTGGAAGTAGAGAAAACCAGAAATGCATATTTTCTACTTTCCATCAGCAAGCAAAGCCCAGCCATTCCTTGGAAGCAGAGCCTCAGCATGCACAGTGGTGGCTTCAGAAGACAAATGCCTTAATGAATGTATCCCTCTCCCTTTCTCTTATATTTTACTGCATAAGCATGGTTGTTTGTACATGGTACTCAATAAATTAAAAAAAAATAGGGGGGGTTTCAATATAATTTGCATAATACTGTCACTCTTGAAGTTCCATCATTTATGTACTGGTGTTAGTATTCACTTACTCACTTCAAATCACTGCCTAACAGCATTAGGCAGGTTAGAAGGACCAGTTCTGTGCAGTTCTTGCATCAAATTCAATTAAAAATGCTATGGTGAAAACTGATAGAAACTATTCTTTCTAATCCCAAACTCTAGTTAAAGTAGAATATCTTCGTATTAAGATATTGGCTTTATTTGAGACCTAGGAAAAACAATCACTTCTAATTAGTAGAGATGACAAATCATCACGAACTTTCCTTCTTTGTATTTGCGCAGGACCTTTCAATACAATTTCTCTCATTAGGCTGTGGAAGGCTGCTGATTCAAGTGGTCTGCTGGAAGTAATTAATGGAGATTTGTTCAATAAAGTGTGACCTCAAATTTTGTCATTTAAGGCTTTAGACACCTCTGGGGACACAGAAGACAAGCCTGTAAACTAGACTGCACACATACAAACAATGCATAGCAGTAGCCATGTGGTGCAGAAAGATAGTAAACATATCTGATGCCCTGAATAGGATCAATTCTGGCCCAGGCAGGTAGGCAGATAAGATACTAACATTTACAATGGTAGGAGTTTAGAAAATTGTCCCAGATAGACTTTGCCCTATATTTTTTTCTATTTTCAAAGCGTAGTTTTTTAATTACCTAAGATTTAATCCTGAAATTTAAAAAAAATAATAATACGTGGCATTTATGTTGTAAATATAAGGGAAAATAAAATAAAATAAAATTTTGTGTTCATAATCTCCCCCTTGCAGAAATCGATAGGACTCAGGGAAAAATTATAAGGAGTCTAAGGACATATATTATTGGTGGAATGTCTAAGCCATTAAGGATAATAAATATAATATGGGAACTACCTTAACAGATAGATATTGAACCAGAGTGAGAAAAAAAATACAGTTCGGAATTTATTTTATTACGACAGTGATTGATGTAACAGAGAACAACATTAAAGCACTGCTTCCCAGTGATAATTCTCGAATTACTCAATATTATTTCCATTTCTAATACTGCCATAAAGGAGAGCTATTAAGCCTATTAGATAACAATTCATTTAGTAAAGTAGAAATTAAATGAGCCATTATAGTTTTCTAAGAGAATGTGATGAGAAAGCAATACCAAGTCTTGTACTGGTTTGTATGTTCTCCTATAAAATAAGGATAATGATAGTTAGTAATAATGATAGTTAATAATAATAACAATGCTCTTACTGGAGTCAAATGGATTAAGATCTCTCTTTACAGTTGTGCACGAAATAAAGCATTTGAACATGTTTAGATTTTTCTCAGGTTTAATGTCATAGGTCCACTAAAGCTCACCAAGGTTAAGGTTATGATAAGGTTAAGTCATACTAGCATGTGGTCAACATCACAAATGATGACATCAAATGTCCAATTATAATCGATAAAATAGCATTTTAGAGTGGTACTGATAGATGTTAAGATTCAACAGATGCTAAATGGATCTCAGGTTTTAAGCCTAATGCTAAGACCATTAAGCCTATCACACAACTATGAGGTTCAGGAGTCCTTCAGAAGTTTTCACATGGATATTCATAGCAGAATCTTATTCATGTTGAAATTCCTGTCTGTAGGTGCAATCAAAATTTTAGGGTCTTTTAATAGAATTTAATTTCACCACTAAGATAAATCTGTAACAGCATAAATACACAAGGAAAATTTTTCAGGTGAGACCTAACTTCTATCTAACTCTTTTATCCTGTAGTTTCTATAATGTTTCTAGGTCACTTAAAGGGTATCAGAATATTCCAGAAATTTTTCAACTTTTATAATTTCCATCATAATGCTGCCATTGGCAATGCCTCCTGGTCTTTGGCCTACTTCATGTTGTCTTACATTTGTAAAAGTTGTTATAAAAAGTTGTTATAAAAAGGTTCATAAAAGTATATTATTTTTATAATATGGTTTTTTCCTTTGGTTAGAACCAGTCTATTCTGTCACCCTATGAGTCCTCACAGAACAAGGCAATACAGCTACTACATTGTAGCTCCGTAAAAATGATTTTGCCATTTTTTTTATACACAGTGATATGCACTCCTGACCTGAGAATGTAGTGTCAGGGCAGGCCTGGGCTCGCTTTTGCTGAAGCTGAGCTGAGCTGAGCTGGTTTCAGTGTCAGCCTAGTGACCAAATGCCTGCTCCCTCCTGTCTGAGCTTGGGTGATGCCACTGCAACCAACATTGTTAAAGTGACTTTATTCTTGAGCAATAACCCTCACAAATATATTTTGGGTTCTCAAGGGTTATACTGTGTCAACCTGTTTGTTGTGTATTATGTTGAGCATGCTGTAAATAGCTAACCTAGATCTACTTGCAAATAGATAATTTTAGTTTGATTAAACAGTTTCACCAAACTGTGAAAGTGCTTTGGTACTCTGGTTCACTAAAAACTAATTTGTATGTCCCTTCACTTCATTATTGTATCATAGAGATTTAATTGTGTTGTAATTGCCTTGCTAAGCACAGCTGATTGATGAGAATACAATTCTGGACACAATTCTTCTCTGATTTTACTTCAGAGCTTTGATCCATTTACCCTTTTCTGTAACAAAGGTCAGCAAAGCCTGACTAAATACACATGAAGTAGTGAACCTGCTTTCTAAAAAATCATTATTTTTGGTAAGTAGCTATATATATGGATCTTATATTTCAGAATTACTACTAAGATATTCCAGAAATACAAATCAAATTAAGTTCTGATAATTGTAGTGAATGTAAGTGGGTTTTTTTTTTGTTTTGTTTTGTTTTGGGTTTTTTTGTTGGTGTTTTGGTTTGGTTTGGTTTGGTTTGGTTTTTTGGTTTTGTTTGGTTTTTTAAATTTTTTTTAAAGGAATAACAAAAACTGAAAGAAAAGTCATGGGGCCTTTCAAATATTACTCATGAGGCTTTCCGTTACTTTTATTTGAATGGACTATGATTGCTTGTCCAGAGCTGAATTATTCCCCCACTTGCTTATACTGCAGTTAGTGTGACCATGAAATCAAGAACAGCTAATGATATCCTCCTATTAAAACAAATTTACATTGTTTTAGAGCAGATGGCTATATTAACACTTAGTAAGAAAAATTGTCTTTTAGAATTAATTTTGAATTCTGTCAGAAATCCTGAAGTGTAACATTCACAGCCATTGGTGCTTTTTCAGCACATTAAGATTTCATGAAAGAAAAAGTTAATTACATATGATGACTAAACTCCAGGGATCATAATTAGTTGAACTGAATGGCTGCACATCAGTAATTGAATATCATTTCAGTTAAAAAGCTATAGGTATTGGAATCTGTTATATCCATAGGACCATTTCTTCAGAAAACCTGGATGGAGGACTACACAAAATATACTGAGTGGAAACCATACTTATGGGTTAGTTTCAGCACTTCTGCATTAAGCAGGTTAGAATTTTTCAGTTTATCTATGAAGAAGAGATTGTACTTTGTTTAGATCTTTTTTCTTTCTTCCTTGGCTTTAATGTGGGAGTAGGGAAGGGAATGTTAAATTTTGCTTTTCTTTGTACATGATTTCTTTTACTTTTTTTTCTCTCTATTTTTTTAATAGCTTCAAAGGGTCTGAAACTTCCCTGCACATTACTTAGATTGTAGAATATACAAAAATATACATTCATCTCTGCATATGGTTTGTTTTGACTGATGGCATATCAGAGTTAACATTTTTTACAAAGAAAGTTTTATCTTGAGTAGAACAAAACACAGAGCTTCATCACAAAGAGATGTTCGTAATCTACATTGCTATGCAGAACTTGTCAGCTTTACAGGACATGAGACATAAAACTGCTTTCTGAAATTCACTACTAGCTCTGCATTTTAATTGCTTGAAAAACCTGTTTCCATATCCTTTGCCCAAAAAGTGTAAGTAGCCCAAAAGTATAGATTTAAAAACAACTAGGTCTTCTTGTGAGAAGATTAGAATATTTAACATTAATTTTATAGTTTTCTACTTTGAAGAATATGCGGAAAACACATATAAATTAATTTATATGGTATAAACGTCCTTTCTGAAGTGTCTGTTGACTACCAAGGGAAATTTTTGTGCTTTTTGTTAAACCTAAGTTTAGCAGCTAAATTTATGGCATAGACATTTTTCTTACTCACCTGACTCAAAATTCAGGCTGCAATTTTTTTTTAATCTTTATTTAGCCTAAAGACATTTAACTAATTTTTACTAAGTCCTTAAAAATGTAAATTACTAGAATCTTTAAAATGCCATTCTGTAATTTCAGTGCATAAAAGATAAACTGTAATTGCTTTTATGTACTACATTTTGGCTTTGCTTGGCTGGATTGAGCTTCCTACTACCTTATGTTACCATTTCTTCTCTTGCATTCACCACCTGAGACAATACTGGCCATTGCCAGTATCAGAGGAATCCAGGTCCAGCACAAACAGATGGTCAAATTGTAGGAAAGCCAAATTTGGAGGACTTGTCGAAAGTGTATTCCTTTTTCGTTTGGGTTTTTTTTGTTATTGTTGTGTTTTGTTTTGGTTTTTGTTTTTGGGTTTTTTTGTTTGTTTGTTTTTTGTTTGTTTGGTTTTGTTTTTTTTAGTTCGTAGACATATTTTGACATTCAAAGGTCCCATAAAATTCAGCAGAAATCTCAAGCAATTGAAAATACTGACATGTATCTTATGCAGAATCAAAATAGATACGCTTGCATTCTCCATGTTTCTGTTTAAACTGCCCCGAAAAAGAGAACAAATAAAATTTCACTATGCTTATGCTTATAACAACTTCCTTTCTTTCTGAAATGGTAAGTTTTCATTATACTATCTAAATATAAGATAGGACTCAGACACTTGTAAAATTGCTTTTGCTCAATAGAGCGCCACGTATCAGTTGTAATACCTGTCTGTATTTCTTGACATGCTGTACATATAAAATAAGAAACATCACTAAATATTTAAAAAACCAAAGGCTTATTGGTAAATAAAGACACATTATTTTCTATTAGTACACTCAGCACATTAGCAGATTAATTATTATTAAATACCTTGTTAAGCCACGGCAATATATTTGATGAGCTCTTTTCTGTATATTTCTATTGCAAAAGGCAATTTATTTCTGTTTGTATTGTGTAGGGAAAATTCATAGTATATAGATAAATGATTATGTACTTTTTAGATATGGAATAAAAACTTAAACAGAATAACAGCTTTGACCATGCTCCATTCATCTAGTTTTCTTTGCTCCATTTTCTTTGTCTGCATCAAAGACAAAGAACTAAAGCTGATGAAAATATTCCTGCATTAAGGCTGTGACAATTGAGTCATGCCAGTTACAACTGAGTCTTCAGAAATGGGGTACTGATACCAGTACAAGAAAGAGAAGTACATTTTCCTTTCATGTTAACAAAGGCATAGGTTAATATCAGTATAACAGATCAGATTGATCACATTTGCATATGCTGTTCTGAAGAGGCATAGCTGCATTTAGTTTGGGGATTTTTTTATTATCACATTAGCAATCTAAAGATTATTCTACCTATGCTATCAGTAACAGATATCTGCAACAAACTGGACCACAATTCTAAACATTTAAATTATGCCCTAAAATAGGCCCTACCCAACTATTAAAGTTGCATTTATTGGCAACTGCACATTTTTAATTCATATTTACACCTCTGCAATCATCTTGTGCCTTTTGTTTCAAAGTATCTACTTGTAATTCCTCTATAGTCCTCTGCTTTTTTCTGCATTTCCGAAGATGTCTTCAAAATTACGGTGACACAACTAATGTTGTATCAGTACAATCTGTTTTCACTTGTGTCCTTCTTCACTTAGCAAAATTATCACTCAATAGAAATTGATCACAAGGAAATGTTGAAAGACTTGACAGAAGGAATAAATGTTTTCATAACTGATTACATTCATAATCTTACATTGATATGATTGGTATCAAAAGTATTTTACAAAAAATGATTAGGTGTTCCTAAACTCTTAATGTTTGTGTTTAACCACAGAAAATGACAACATCTTGTTGGCAGACCTAAATCCTGCTCCTCACTCCTTAGGTCTTGGAAAGTGAATAATTCTTAGTTTGAATAAATTAAAAGATGTTCGAATGCATTAATTTCTCCAAGTCCTGTAGCCAGTACAAATTAAGACGACCCAAGGATCCTACCATTCTTAAAGTAAAATTTCAATTTATATTGCCTGTTAATGTTCCTCAGTCTTCTAGGAACAAGAGCAAAGACCATAAGAAAGATTGAAGAAGAGTGCACCAGTTACCATAAATATACAAGTAGGCAGAACTTAGTCATAGGTGACTAGGGGAGTAATTCTATATGAACTCCTCTACCCAATCTAAAACAATATTTTCTGAACTGACCTCCATGAAATCAACCTTCAGTTTGCATTTCTGGAATATCTTCTATGCAAAGTAAAGATTAATCCACTCCAATTGTAATGCAGTCATTTCAATGCATATCACTGTTATGCTATCCAAAAGCTTATGCATTTCACTGGTTTGTGATAGATTTGCTTCTTAAAGATTTCTCTTCCCCCTTTCCCCTCGTCCTTTTTTTCTCCCCTCTTTCTCTGTCCCTCTGTCTTTGAGATTTTTAATCAATACTCAGTAGACTTTTAACTACAAAGCAGTTTTGTAGATGCTTAAAATGGGTAGGATGTGCCCTGAGATGCTGAAGCACTGAAACACAATGAGATGGCTTGCTACAATTGTAATAGCTGAAGAATGAGCTCCTTATTTGAAAGCACTGTGACTAGAATTAACCCTCTTATCCCAGAGATTTTCACACAACTATTCACATTCTTGATAGAATATCAAGATGTCAAGGTCTCCCTTCAGATAAAGTCAGAATCCTAAACCACAATGCCCCTAGTGAAATGGTTTCATCCTCTTAGATGCTATAATGTTTTTATTCTGGCACTTGAAAATATTTCTACTGTCTTGAGAATAGGAAAATAAAAAGGTGACAGAACGAAACACAAAAGCAAAAATCAATACCTTATATTTATATATAAGATAGAAGAATGAGTAACATAGCTTTCTTTCCCCTAATATACAGGACCAATATCACATTTAAAAATAAAATAGCTCAGTTGCCTTTGAGCATTACTGAAGACTAAAGGCATTTCTTCCTGAGCAAAGAGAAAAAGGTAAAATACAAAAGTAAATAATTAAAGTTAAATAGGCTGGAGGCCCTACATAGCTGGTAATGGGATAGAGCATTACACCTCTAGGTCACTTCTTCATAACCGCATAGATCAGTTGTGACAGAAATTGTTACCTTCTGACAGCTTTTCAAAGCCCTGAGTGAAATGAGTTACTGGGCTTAGTCTCAGTTCTAATGGCTGAGAATCCACATCGCAAATGACATTAATCAGCACTTTTGTATGGTAATACAAGCAGAGAGGCCAATGCCTGAATTCTCTGGAAGACTTAAAAAGAGATATCACCCCTCTGGAAGTGGTCAGTCACAGTCATTCTTAAGGTCTATGGGAAGAAAGTGGTAGTCAGAGAGCTGGGTTTTCTTCAGAGAAATGTGCACCTAATGGAAGTGATGTTTGAATATTAACATTAATATTAAGTATTGTCACTGAAGATCTAAGCCATGACACTCCTCCAAGTAGGTCCTTGAAGAAGGAGAACTAGTTCTGCTGAAGTCCAGCTTTGTAATTCTACTTTTCACCCTGCTTTTCTCCATGTAGAATCCTGTACTCCACCATCTTACATTCACTGCAGCCAAGGACACACCCAGCCTTTCCAGTCCTAAGTCCTTTCCTGGACACTTTTTGTTACATCAAAAATGAAAAAAAAAAAAAAAAAAATACTTTCCAAATAGTAAACTTATTGTTTTGGGATGGCACTCACAGCTTGATTCTTATGGAACTAGTTGAGCTTAACTTCCCACTTTTCTTTCCCCACATCTTGTTTGTATGCCCTCAGAAAGTCATTCAAGTGGAACCATTCTTCCTTTAAGAGAGCAGACAAATGGTATTACCATAAAACTTAGCCAATAAACTGAGTTTTATTATTTAAAAAAAATTAAGAAGTACTTTTAAAAATAGCTCTCTGTTTTCAGACATTAAAAGTCTCCATGGTTTCTGTCTATAGCCATTATACAGTATGCTTGGACTTTTCTTGTTAGCTGGTCAACCTGTATCCTGATATGTAGTTTAGCAGTTGTTAGAGATAAATCAGGCACTTTGACAGGTGCCACATCTAATTAGACTGTAAAACAGTTAAATATATTCCTCTGTGGTGGTCCATTAGAAACATGGTTATGAAGAAATTACCGATCCATAAAGAACTGTCTGTAGGAAGTCACACTGATATTTTTTATATCACTTGTCTTTTTCAATTGAGAGCGCATTATCTGGTTTCTTTTAATGAATGGATATTCCACTTACAAGTAGCATTATAAAATAAAATATTTATTAAACCACTTTATCTTATATTGTACTGACTGATCCTTTTAAAAGAAGCATTAAAAACAGCTTCTAACACAAGAAAACCAAAACCTCTTTAAAAGACCTTAAGATTTACTGTTCTAATATTAGAACAGAATCCAAACAACAAAAAACCATGTAGGAACAGGTGCCTTAAGAAGAAAGTTATGAGAACAAACTTGCCATTTTGAATTATGTTTCTTCAATAAAACCTATTAAAATTTTATCTACATTGCAACCAAAACTCTCCAAAAGTGAACTTTAAATAGGTCTCTGTAAATTTAAGGAGTCAACATGTATGTATTTTGAAAGAAGTAAGTTCATCGTGAAGCACAAGATCTGTCATAATAGGCTGACCAAATGCTTTTGGCTTGAAAGCAGTCCTCGTGTTTTTCATTTTATTCACTGTTTCAAAAGCTTGACACAGTTTACTTTTCTGTGAGACAGGAGTTGTACAAATTAAACCAAACCTGACTTTAACTGTATTTCCAATAACTTTCATAAGCATTGCAAATATTAATAGATCTGACTAATAGGCACCAAGATTGCTTCAATGGTACCTGTGGAAACCATTAGTAAAATGCAGGACTAATTTTTCTGATTTACCCCATGCTTTTTAAGGGTTGGAAAAAAATAATTTCTATTTGGACTGCTTTTTTTTCATTTTTTTACAAATTATATTATGTAAAAAGAACATATTTGTCTAATTCAGAGGGGTTTTAATGGGGTTTGCTTCAGCTTAGGCTTGGATTTGCTGAAACTTGTCATAATAAAAACCTCCAGTCATTTTGATACTGAAACTCAAAGTTTCTTAGTGAATATATTATAACATTGCATCACTTAGTGGCAGACTTTCATAGAAGTGGAGAACATATGCATCTCTAAACTATTCTCTATCAGATTCTTTAACTGTCTTTAACTGTCATATTCATTTGTTGTCTAAGTAAATAAAATAGAATTGATTGTGCAGAGATACATCTGTATGAGAGGTTGGCCAGAAAAATTGTACAAAGGTGTTGATCAAAACCTAGAAATTTGATGTTGGCTTTGTATGTCTTATGAAAATATACCTTGTCATGTAAAAGAAAATCTTACCTTTCTACACAGGGTTGTTCAGTGTATCTAAATATTCTGAGCAGTTAGGGGCAGTGAAATGCAATGTAACACACAAAATTGTGTATTCTGCAGATAGCAAAGTGATTATGATGAAAGAAAAGGAGCTTAGTGAAAAGAGAAGGTATAAAAAAGACACATTTTTACTACATTATAAGCCATTTTCTAAGTGACAGGTATTCAGCAGCTACTATGATAAAATAATTGTAAGTGTGAACAATTGTTAAGAAAAAAGAATATACAATTTAACTATTTATGCTATTTTTCAGAGAGCTACTTTTAAGTTAGGCTGCTTTCTCACCAAAAGCTGGGAATTCTCCTGCTATCTCAAAGACTTTCAGTCTAAACATAAATGAAGATGACTGCTTACTGCTCTCTATTGTCAATATAGTCATTTGACTATTAAAATCTGCAAGCAGCAAGTTCTGTAGCCCTAAGCAGTCAGTCATATATTAAAGTAAATGAAAGAAAAAGATCAAACTGATATCAGGAGGAAAAAAAAAATCAGATTCTTAACAGTAGAAGGATATAGTGAGAAGGATCCTAGAATGATAACTTGACTTCCAGGTTTGGAAACACTAGGAGATCTATCTCCCAGGCGCCAAAGTTTGTATTTCCTTCCAAATCCAAGTATTTCTCCAGCTTCTGGTCATCCTTGAGAAGGCAGCCTAGAAAATAGAGTTCACACCTGAAAACCCTCAAAATTCAATCTATTAAAGATCTTCTGAAAAATTTTCGACGTGCATTGGGTCTGGCTGAGCTGGAGTTCATTTTCCCACAGCAGCCCTCACAGTGCTGTGCTTTGCCCTGGTCGCTGGAAAGGAGTTGATAACCCTGCAGTGTTTTGGCTGCTACTGGGCAGGGCTGGCACAGCATCAGTGCTGTCTTCCAACATCCCAGCCCCATCAGGGAGCTGGGGATGGAAAAGGTCCTGGGAGGGGACACAACCAGGCCAGCTGACCCAAATTAACCAAAGGGCCATTCCATGCCATGGGATGTCAGCTCAGCTATAAAAGCTCAGGGAGGGGAGATATAAGGGGTGGCATTTGTTATTTGCAATGTTTGCCTTCCAAAGTAACTGCTCACATGTTGAACTCCTGCTGCCCAGGAAATGCATGAACATTGCTGGCTGATGGTAAGTAGAGATTTTTTTTTTCCCTTTTCTTATGTACACACAAACTTTCTTGGACTTTTTTTCGTGTTTTTTTTGTTTGTTTTTTTTTTTGTTTTGCTTTTTTGTTGTTGTTGGGGTTTTTTGTTTGTTTTTGTTTTGTTTTGTTTTGTTTGTTTCTTTTTCTAAAATATGTTATCACAGAGGACTTAGCATTGTTTCTAATTTGCCCAGCCTTGACCAGAGGGCTCTCCATCTTTGGAGAGCCTAAGTATGAGCTCTGACATACATGGAGGAAGCTTCCAGAAGCTTCTCACAAGGAGCTACCCCAGCAACCCTTCCACTACCAAAGCTTGCAATTGCAAACCCAAAACATGTCAGGAGACATTTTATCCTATTGGTATTAAAACCTAGATCATAATCATATAAAGAAATTAAAATTGTGGGTAGTAAAGTGGACCCTTTTTACAAGGGCATGTGCTGATAGGACAAACAGGAGTATCTTTAAACTGAATGGGGGTAAGTTTACATTAGGTTGTTAGGAAGAAATTTTTTATTATGAGGATGATGAGACACTGGAACAGTTTGCTCTGAGAAACTATGGCTATCTGTTCCCTGGTAGTGTTCCAGGTCAGGTTGACAGGGCTTTGAGCAACCTGATCTAGGGGAAGGTGCCCCTGCCCATGGTTGGAACGAGATCTTTACAGTTCCTTCCAAGCCAAACCATTCTATCATTCTATAATTCCCAATTTATTTTATGTTAATTTTCTCTTATCCCTGTGGTAGTAAATTTCTTGGGAAACTATTTATAATGTGTATATATATAAATATAATTAGG
>VXBI01001260.1:392420-463822 GCA_013397375.1 Toxostoma redivivum
TCTGTTCAACAATAATTAAAAGAATAATGATGAAGAGAATCAAATTTTAAAAAGTCATGTCATAATAAAATCATGGTGCTCTTCAAGACTGATGAAAATTTGATATCTAGCCATCACTCCTTCCTGTAACCTCAATTAGAATTGTTAGCGAGAACAAACAGTATTAAATAATTTTTAGTTAATGTTCTGAAGTATTCAAATGACTACTGATAGAGTATAATGTGTTTTTGTAGTAATACCATTGCAGTACTTAGAGATATTTTTTTTTACTTGAATTCATTCTTTCTTTAAAAAAATAAAAAGTGCAATATATCTCATTATTTCTTTTTTTGTGAATGCAGTGATAGCATGCTTTTTAAGGTCATGTTCGTGTGTTAAAACATTTATGAAAATGCTTTTGAATGATGAAGTACCATACAATCTTATCTGAGAAATAAAATTACTATGTATTAAAAATATGCTTTGGCTAGATTTTTGCAAAATATTAATTATCAGTATGGTTCAAGAGATTCACTTTTCAAGATATTTTCTTTTATATTTTGAATGTTCAGATAAAGATAGAAGGTGCTTAAATCCAGGAATTTCCTGTTGAGTTTTTGCATATTTAAACACATTTAAAACTTTATGAATCTACAGCTCTTAACAAGGGTGAAGGAGCAAGTTGTGACCTGTCAATTCTTATTATATCAGTTACTTATCATTAGTTGGAAAGTATATTGGATTTTTTTTCTTTTTAATGAAAATTCTCCTAGGGAGAGGAAAGCATTCTGTTCATAAATTATGGTATCTTGGACAACTAGCAAGATTCTTTCAAAACACCTGTGCTTAATTGTCTGTGATACATCTACACAGTGATGTTCAAAATACGCCAGTTACTTGAGCATGAGCTGCTCATGTGCTGAATTACTATTTTCCCTACAGTCATACTAAAATTTCATCGTTAAA
The DNA here is from genome assembly GCA_013397375.1 of Toxostoma redivivum. NCBI lineage: Eukaryota > Metazoa > Chordata > Aves > Passeriformes > Mimidae > Toxostoma > Toxostoma redivivum. Next base: position 393,366 of record VXBI01001260.1, read on the forward strand.
GAATGGAGCCCCACTAAATACAGTGCTATTTTCCTCTCTGCTATCAATGATAAGTCTTACAAGTAAAATAGACCTAATCCTCAGTTATACAGTGATCTCTTACTGGCCACTGTAAGTTCCATATGCTGGAACTAGAAAAAGACCCATCTGATATCTGGAGAATGTGCGTGTATATATATATGTGTGCAAAAAGCTAAAAACTGTGATACTATTCAAAACTTCATATAATTTCTTCACACTTCATATCCTGGAAGTAGACCCCTTATATAATCTTATATATCAGTGGTCAAAAAACCCCTTAAGTGATCACAAACAAGTTTACCTTTATGCCTATCACTTTGGAGAAGTATTTCAAGTTTTATCCTCAGAATTTAATGCAGATTAATTGTTTCTAGGAAACTATTGCAAAGAATAAACTGATATATCTTTAACCTTTCAGTCTGACATTTCCAGATTTGTACTTTTGGTACTTTATAAGGAACAGCTCTTGTTTTGTAAGAGAAGCTAACAATTTCAAACTCTTTTGTTACAACCTTAGCCTAGAGCAAATCTTTTTGAATCCTAAAATAAATTATTTCGATCTGGTGGTGATGGTGGCAGGGGTGGGTTATGGTGTATTTTTAGTGTTGTCAGCACCTGGAGTCTTTCACCAAAAGGAATACGATATTCATGTTGATGCTTTTAAATTTCTCCTCCAGAGATCCACTCCAAATAGTTTTCCTATGTTTGCCAACACTCCTTGACACTTGTTTTTTTTTTCTTTGGTATTAAACTCCACATTATATTCAAAATTAATTTATGTGATATTTTTCATGTATGTTACATATTATTTTTTTATTATGTCTAGAATAATGGTTGTCCTGCTCCAGTTGTTTTTTGTTTATTGCTGTAGAGTCTCCAGTACTCACACTGTGCCCCATCTCTTATTATCTTATGTCTCATCTCTCTCACTTACCCCACATCTGTTGCCTCCTATCTTGAGGCTGTGGTATGTCTCAATACACTGGGATTTAGCTTTGTAATATCTCGTTCTACATGGAAGCATTGCTTGTTACTAGTACCCATGCAAAGCTCTGGTCATACCACACAAAAGTAAACACAAGGAAAACAAATTAACCTTTGACATCAGTTAGAGAAATGGCTGTCACTCTTAAAGCAAGAAAAACAAGGTTAGAGGCAGGTCAAGAAAGGTTCAGAGCCTGGCAAGCCTTACAAGTGTCAGTCCTCAGTATAAAGCATGTGATCTGTTATGAGCAATGGCAATAGACATTCCAGGTCCCCACATTTACACTTTGAAGACTTCAGGAAATGTCTTGGTACTCACCTTGGGCTCATGGGATAACTGTGTAGCCCTACAAATTTGCCTTTGCCACTACCAGTATTGTATTTGCAGGGCCTCAGATTTGTTCTTTCTGAACACTTCTTGTCCTGCACTCAGCTTGCTTTGAACCGAGATTAAATCTTAGAAATGCATACCCTCTTCCAGAATTTTGCTAATTTTAGGGGATAGAGCAGGGATTTCCAAAAATAGAATGTCATTCCAAATGCATTTAAATGTAATCATGTTACAGAGTAATTTAAATTTATTCCTTACAATCTGTATCTGTGTTGCTATATTCAAACTGTACTCTGCTATGAATACCGTGACAAAGAGGAGCTCTTCTAGGATTTATACTGGCTAGCAGTAATTCTGATCTGAGAAGCAGTGATGCATCTCTTTGAGGTGCAAATCAGAAAAAAAAATCATAAAAGACAGACTGTTCCAATGTAAAGGAAATTCAAATATGGCAATATGAAATTAGTCAAGTTCACAAATAGGCCTGTGAATGAAGTCTTATGAATTTGAATAGTATTGAAAGATTGCTTTTGGTTGAGGAAAAAGCTAAATAGAATCACTTTCTATAGGAAAAAGCTAAATAGAATCAAGTTCTACTAAAAATTACATGCTCAGAAAAGCAATTAATTTATAAAGCAGTGACATAGTCTGGTTTATAGTAATGCCTGATATGCCTCACTTGAGGCCAGAGACTCACTGATAATGCTTACACAAAACAAGATTAAGTGTATTCATGCAAAGAAAGGTATAGGATTTATTCACTGACTGATTTGATTGATGAAGATTCTGACGGGACACTTATGGATGAATTGTAGGTATAGTAATGAAAAATTCCATAGGGCACAGGCTCTGTGAGAAAGGGCATATTTCTACAGCAACTCCTAGTGCAGATTCTTTAAAAAATTATTTACTTTTTAATAAAAGAAAGCTGTGGATCTCTGTGGTGAAATTAAAGGAACAGGTTGAGACAATGTTCCTGAATCTGCTCTACGTAGAATTGTAAATGGTTTCTGTTTATCCTTCAGAACTATAAAAATTTCAGCCTTGAATCTGTCACAAGTTTTAGACCAGTATCAGATCCCAGATCATGAATATTGACAGTTTATGGGGAATGCCGACAAAGCTCGCGTGCTACACAAAAATATTAAAAGCATTTTAATATGCATCACAACAATACCCAGTTCTGCTATAATTCATCTTAAAGACTTGTTTTGGTTTTTTGTTTGGGTTTTTTTTTTTTAATTATTGTGGGTAATGTTATTTGCATCTCAGATTTAATCCAAGGGATGAGTGCTATCAGCTCAAGTAGTGTGCAGAGCTGGACTTATGTGCTGAGATGTACAGAGGAAATTTTAATGAAAAATACGGCAAAGGAATTTTGTTCCTGTAGTAAATATTTTATGCAAGCTGCTGCAAGTAAAAAAATCCTTACAAAACTTTAAAGATTTCATGTTCTTATACATAGCTTACATAGTTAAGGAATAAAATAAAGCCCATTAAATCTTATACACACTAAGTCTGGCGCCCCAGGAATGATTAACCTAGTAGAAGCCCAGCTTCACTGGGGACAGTCCCACTGAGCTGAGTGTTTCCTGGCTGGGTAGCTACAATCACTCGGAAATATTCAGTGGCACAGCAATGTTCTCATCCCTTCAAGAACTGATTTGCAGTCCATACGGTAAATCCTGAGAGGACACCTGAAAAGTTAGTATAGTGCTTAAAGCAGTCTGTGAGGAAGTAAGGAGAAAGAACTGGGTCATTACACAGCCAGGAATAAAAGAAGTAGGAGGCAAGAAATAAATTATTCTTTTTCTGTATGGCCTAGTGCTTTGACTGCTTTTATGGGATATATATTAATCCCTCTCTCTTAGCAGATTCCCCTGGAATGCAGCCTCCCAGTTCAGAGGTGTCTTTCCATAGGGCTGTTTTGCAGAAGGTGAAATAATTATCTTTTCTGAGGAGTAATGTTGACCCAGATTAATTTCAGAAGGGAAACAAGAGGATGAGATCCCCAATAGCTGTAGTTTCTTTGCACACTATTCTGGCTGCTTATAGGCTCAGCGCCCTCAAATCTTCCTGGCAATACATGTGTGACTTTAGGTGATCAGAAAAGAAATTGATAAAGTCACCTGTTCTTAGACTGGAGTTTCAAATCTAATGAGGCATGCTGCATGCTAGCTCTTATCCAAGAATTTCAGGTGTATACTAGAAGAAAATGCATGTAGAATTTTGATATTGAAGCTTCATTTTGATCTACATGCCATCCATTAAGGAAACAGGAATAGCGCATCATCTATAAGCCAATGTCCTGGTTTACAATTCAAAATGTATTCTATCACCATCTGTTGAAACAAGAGAAGGGCTGATCCTTATCTCTATGGGAGATATCTTCTGTTAATGGGCCATTAAGCCCCACTGCCTGACTGATAGAATTACATCATCCCACTGGGAGATGATCCAGCCACTGGGAGGAGCCATACCTTTCCTACCTAAACAAAAACCGAGATTTGAAACAGCAAAGCAGCCTTTTCCCCTGGATTCCAGAGGAGAAAACCAGGCTTTTCCACATCATCGCTGGACCTTCGGAGGAAAACTGCACCTTCTACAGGAGCACTGCTTCAACAGAACCACATCTGTCATCCAGGAGGACTGCAGCCACCATTTAATGGGACTGCACCAACATCCTGATTGCCAGGGTGTCAGGTTGTATTCTGACTCTGTCAGTGGTCTTATTTTGTATTATTGCATGTATTCTATTTTTTCCTATTAAAATTGTATTACTGACTTGAAGTCTCTCTGGTTTTGATTTTTTAAACCAGTACAGCCAAGTAAATGAAAATAACTGCATCTTCTAGTGTTGCAAACTCATAACAGACTGCCTGTGGATGACGCACAGAATAAGAATAATTTGTGGGAATTATTCAGCAAATAAATTCAAATAAGGAATGCATTTGAGAACATAATAATCTGCTCAATGACAGCTAGCAAACAAAGAGAAGCAAAAATTGTCAGATAAATGACACATTATGAATTATTCACTCAGTTTTGCAACATGTTGATTATACTCTGTAATCAAATACTGTGCAACTCATTTAATCAGTGCAACTGAGGCCTGGGAAAGAAACACAGTTACACAGCTTACTGTTAAGACAGATGAGGATAGTTTGCAAAACATCTAGCTCCACAGCTTTAACCCTTCTGAACATCTTTTTCCGTAATATGGTTCATTTGACTAGTCACAATGATGATCATAATGACTACTTTTCTTATTTTAGAAAGCAATTTTTCCCATTGTTTAAGTGCTGGGCACTAGCATTTATTTAACTGGAAGTTGTTTTATATGTTAAAGGAATATTTTGTGAGGGAAATTCTGTTCTCACTTAGTTTACACAAAAATAAGTTCCATATATTTCTGGAGATAATTCTATGTGGTGCTAAAAATGATACATTACAGGGAAAGTGTATATTTATTCTTCAAATATTAATTGAATGTCAGTGTCATCATTCAGTCCACAGGAAGAAAGTACAACTAAAGAGTATAGAAACACTATATATAGCAAGGGAAAAGCAAGGAAGAGACATAGGGCAGAGGAGACACAAAACAAAGCTCCATAAATATACTTAGAAAATATGACAGATGGGAGACACATGCCCTTGTAAAGTGACTTGAGCTTCACCTGTGTCCCTGAATGGCAGCCAGAGTCACTCTAGGGCTTAAGCAAGAATACGAATAGACCATCAAACTGGTCTGAGCTGCAGTGTGACAAATAGCATTCTAATGTAGGCACTGACAGAAGGTTGCGCTGCTCTTCAAATGTAGATCAAAATGTAAAATGTCTAGAGAGAGGTTTTCTACAAATATAATCATCAGTTCATTCCCCATAGTAGAAATAAGAGAATTCCCAATTTAAGGTGTCCCACTTATGTCCCACTTTAAGTAATGATAAGACAAATTGTATCCCATTCCAACATCAGATGGTGAGTTTGAGATCAGTCATCATAAGAAACATCATAAGTAATCTGAAGCAAAGATATCCTGAGGATCTTCATGGATCATGTTGATAGACTCCATAAAAAGTAGAACACAGTATTTGGAGTGAACGCCAAATAGCACTGAATTATGATTTCTGTTTGGAGAAGTAGTTCCGTTATGAAGTAGAAAATCCTTATTTTTTGCCTATGAATTTATTTTGTTAGAAAGCATTTTGAAAGAAAGCACATGCTTTGGGCTTGTGTGGCCAGGTTTTTTCAGAAGGGTGGAGGAGACTTCTTTGAGAAGCTGACAGAAGCTTCTCTTGTGTCAGATAGAGCAAACATCAGCCAGGTCTAAGACAGACTCACTGCTGGCCAAGGCCAAGCCCACCAGTGATGATGGCAGCATCTCTGGGACAACAAATATAACAAAGGGCAAAATCTGGACCACAACAGCAGAGAGAAAGAAGAGTGTGAATATGTAAGAAAAGGAGCCCTGTAGAAACTCAGGTCAGTGAAGAAGGAGGGGCAGGAGGCGCTTCAGGTGCTGGAGCACAGATTGCCCTGCAGCCCATGAAGGCCCACACTGGAGCAGAGATACACCTGCAGCCTGTGGAGGACATCATGCTAGAGCAGGGGAAGAGTGTGAGGAGTCCTCTCTCTGTGGAAAAAAGTGGTAGAGACAATGTATGATGAACTGACCACAGCCCTCATTACCTGTTCCCATGCACTGCTCAGAGAGAGGAAGTAGAAAAAACTGGGATCAAAGTTAAGCTTGGAAAACAGGGAGGGGTGAACTGAAGATGGTTTAGGATTTGGTTTTAATTCTCCTTGTACTTTCTGATATGACTGACAACAAATAAACTTATTTCCCCAAGCTGAGTCTGTCTTGCTTGTGGCTGTAATTGGTAAGTTATTTCTCAATGTCCTTATCTTGATCCATGAGCCTTTCAATCTATTTTCTCCCCTCTGCTCAGCTGAGGAAGGGAGTAACAAAGTGAATTTGGTGAACACCTAGCAATCAGCTACAGTCAATCCACCGCAATAGTCAAAAAACGCAAAAACTCCACAAGAGATAGGGAGAATATATAGAGGGTTCTGTGAATATTCTGAAAATCAGTAATGCAATTACTAGTGTGTGCTGGGGACATATCTTCCTGTTCCTGGCATTTTGTGAGGAGTTAATGAATAGTTACTCAAAAATAGGAATATTGTCAGCACATTACCTGTGAAGGTATCACATTTCTTGGTGAAATGGTCTGGATAAAAATACTGTGCTGTGAGTCAATCAAGTATATGTGAATGAAGCAACCCAAACTGCCTATTTGGAGATGGTGCTTGCCCCAGAAATGAAAGTGATAAAGAGGCAGGGGACTACAAACATTATCTGGATTAAATGGTTACCAAGAGGTTACAACAAGAATTTGAAATAAAGGAGCAGTATGGAAGGAACATGAAAACACAGAGTGGAGAAGAGATCACAAAGGCAAACAGGGCAGTGGGGGCACCCCAGGGCTACACAACCAGGAGGGGATGGGGAGAGTGGGGTGTGTCTGTCACCTACATGTGTTTGGGGTTATTTAGAAAAGGATATTTCAGAATGTGGAGGTACTTGATGTTGGGTCCTATTTGTTGTATTGATGATATTGATACTGTTCACTGATTGCTAGTTGTGTTGCTGGTTAATAAACTGCTTCAATCATGTTTTGGTTTAAATCATGTGAACTGAGCAGTTTTTGTCTGAGACAATCTACACAATTGTAGACAGACAAGTCAAAAATTCACTATATACTATAACAGTCTAGATCTTAGGATGAAGGCATATGTCATATAGTGTATTTCTAAATGATATGAAAAATGATTGAAGAGAATATCAGAAATGCAAACTGTGTGTGGAAAGCAAGCATTCCCAAAATGAGTAAAGTCCTTGTGAGAGAGCTCAGTACATCAAGGACATGTAGTTGAACACACGTTCATTCTGTAACTTAATGCATTTCCATTTCTTAAACTTAGTTGTACATTCGGAGTTTTAGTTTAAAATAATTTTAAAATTTCAATAATGAAAGGACTTTTTTATCAGCATTAAATATTCCTACAATAGACATTTTACCTTTTAATTAGTCTTCTGTGAAATAATTATCTTTCTCTTAGAGTAGCTCTTACGGGACACTGTAGGGTTCAGAGACCAGAGCTCAGATATCAGAGATGTTGCAATTATGACAATAATTATTTCACCAGCTGAAATCAAAAAAGTAAATTTTCCATTGGGAGTAAGTGTTGGATGTTTGTTTCATAATAACTTGGTCTTAAGTTTATTTTTAACTTAGAAGTCCAGATTATTTAAATGGGAAAATATTTCAGCTAAATAATAACAACAATATTATATGGGAAATCAAAATATAACAATTCCCATGGAACTGTCAATATTCTACTGTTTTAATTATAATACTTGACATTAAAACAAAATTTAGCTTAACAAAAATTCATTTTTCTGCTTCTCATAATCAAATTATTTCTCTTAAATCAGGATTTGTTCATTAAAGTTCTTAAATTATCTAAATTTTAAATAAAATTTAATTTAAAAGATAGTATTACTAAGGGTGTCTTTAGACGATGTGTTCTTGTTTTAGAGGAGACACTGACATGTGAATGGAGATCTTTGAAGTCTGATTTTGTTATGTTGTACATAAAGTATTCAACCAAACACTCAAATATTTATGTTTCTTAATTTGATCTTATTTGGTAAACTTCAAAGCAATGCAGACAAGCTGTTCCTAATAGCATTTAAGCTTTAACCAGATGTGGGTCTTTTTTATTCTTAAGTGGCAACAAACAGTAAACAGTTACTAGTCTGAGGATACAGAAATCCTGGAAACTAATACCCAGATGACTAAAATGGGCAGACTTAATGTCTCTTGAGGTTTGTTTGATGATAATGTAGAATGTTGGTGAAAACTAGCAACAACAGATAATGTTTTGTCACTTTGGGGATTTGCATTGCAGACTTCTAGTCTGCTTCAACTCTTTTAGTCTTTAGAACAAAAATTCTCCATATTAGTAGAATAAGTGTATTTATATTCAGCCCTTCATTTTATTACTCTAGCAAAAAGTTCTTTTAAATTATTAAAAATACTTTCAAAATTTGAAAGGCTGCTTGTTCACTAAGTACTAGTGGATCAAATAAGTCCTCCTTCCCCAAAACTTTTGTTATCCCAAGGACACTTTTCCTTGAAATATTGATGTTTAGTAGTGCCCAGTTTAGCTTTCATAAACTGGAGTCATGAAACAAAAATCAAATCAGACATTGCTTAAATGTCTATGTTAAAACTTGCTTCTCAGCATGTTTAAAAAAATACACTGGTTTTCCACAAAAATAACATTTAATCCACAGTAGTATTATGGCAAGTCACAGTGGGGAAGAACACTGTCTTATTCAGGAACAAGCCATGTTGAATACATGTCAGGCAGTAGAAGAGCAAAAACTATACAGCTACATTTTGCAAATTTTTAAAAATTCCAGAAAGAGTCCTTCAGGGAAAGGTAATAAGTGTCTATTTTAACAATATTACAAGTATCTATCCTTGGTAAGCAACTTGTTGGGCTAAATGTTTAATTTTTGGATGTGTTTGGCTCAGCTGTTTATCTCAGCATAGAAAATTCCTCTTGAGCTGTAGTAATTAATGTTTCTGAATGTAGCATGGACAACTGGACAGAGTCACTCAGCAGGCCCACAGTACAGCCCAGCACACCCAGCTCAGGATGGCCACTGCCCTGGTGTGCCTACGTTTGTCAGCGGCTGCAGGCACAGTAAAGGATCTGCCACCTGATGCCATAAAATCGTAAAAGGCTACACTAGACAGCACAGGGCAATCCAGTAAATGTTCACTGTGCAATGTTTACTTTAGAGAAAATTTATGTTGGCTCTTAAATGGATTCAAGCTTGCAGTAAAGCAATACTCATCTCTATCTGGCTGCTTATTTTCACAAAAGCTCTATAAAATTCATTTTGTTCTGGTATCTTTTCTGAATTTGGTAGAGATTCTCTAACAGAACTACAGATTATTAGGGATAGAAGTACACTTAGCTGAACACTGAGTCAAAAATATTTTGCTCATATAATATCCTCAGACACTTAGGATAAGGAAAGAAAAAATTCACTATTTCAGATTTCTCCATCCATCCATTTCCTGCTTTTGAAGCCAATTTTTAAAAAACTAACAACCAACCAAGACACACAAACAAATTAAAAAAAAGACAAACCTAAACCTCAAGACAAGGCTGTTTTTTTCCTTTTTGTTTTATTTGGTTGGGTTTTTAGGTTCAGGCATTTTGCTGATTATGTCCAGGTATCAAAGAATTGTTTGCCAGTGACAAAATGCACCCAAGTTCAAGTATTTCAAGTTGATATATTTAAAATAAATGTTTGATGTTTTTAATTTTAAATTGCTTTATTTTGCGATCTTATTTTCTGGGGCTAAATAACTCAAGCTTCTAAGTGTTTTATTTCCAATAAGAGTTACCTGTTGAATGAAAGGAATAAATTCAGAACACAACTGGCAGGTGAAATTAAATAAAATATGCCCATATACAAATCTTCAATTAGCTAGAATGAAATATTCTTTATTTAACACAAATATTCTTTATTTAACACTAATAGCAAGGAAAACAAAGGCCTTTTTATATGTATTCAAGACTGGCAGAAATTTTGTCCTTCCTTAAACTGTCAGTTTTTATTTAATTGCTTTCTATTCCACAGTGTGGCTATGTAGGACATAGTTCTCCAAGATATTTCATGACTGTCAATAGAATATAACTGCAAACTATCAAGTCTACTTCTGCAAGTCCAGAGAATCACTGCTCTTAGACAGATAGTGTGTTCTTTGCAGTATAATCCTCAGTACAACTATTTATGCACAAGATAAAGATCTTAATAAATTTGTGACTACTATATGTGGGCAAATCCTTCAAAGTTTTGGAAGGAAGGAGATAGTTTCAAGTAAAAACTGAAAACTAGGGATGTTCTTCTGAGACAATTTGAATTCCCTGACTCAGGAAAATTAGACTGTTACATTACAGGAGAGGAGGATTTCTGAAAGATTTGTTCTGTAAGCTTTTAATTTGAGTAGAAACGTTAGAAAGCTGTCCTTACCCCTTGTAGTTTTAAAATTTCTTCTGCTAATCAGAGCTGAAACTGAAATTTCAAATGGAACTGAAAATGTAACTTTTAATGAAAAAGTATACATAAAATTGAAAAAGCTATGTCAACCTTTGTTATTTCAGATTCTAAAGAATTTCAGAAGAATCTTTGTAACCTAGTTCGTATNTATTTTCATGGAGAAATTAATTTGTTAAATCTGGTTACATAAGTAAGGAAAATATTACTTGCATTTGTTAAATTGCTGTGGTTTGCACTATCAGTCTCTGAAACACTAAGTATGTGAGAGAGTCATGCTGAAGTACAGATTGCATTCAGAAGTTCTCTTTCTTTTAGCATGGGCAGTGTGATACCTTCTTGCTTTTTTTTCTGAGAAATTGCCATTAAAATGTATGAACAATGTGACCACATGAAACAAAAGCACCTCAGATTTCACTGATCACAAATACAACAGTTTGGAAATAAGATCTAGTTCAATAATGATTTATATAAAAGTATTAAAGACTTTTAGTAAATGCAGGAGAGAATTAAACGTGAAATTTGAAAAACAATGTCAGTTGTAAAAGACTTTTCGATGACATTATTCAGTTAGTAAAAAGTAGGTGATAAAAAATGAAAAAAATCATATTTCCTTGAAAAAATATCCACTTGCAGTTAGATGTTTGTTTTCAAACTCTCTCATTTTTTATCCTATATCTCAAAGATTCTTGTCACCTTTCCAAATCCCTGACTGTCCCTCTTCTGTATAACTATTGATGCAGCCTTTCCTACTGACAGCTAATTCCTTCTCTATGTAATTATTGTATCTTCCCCATACTGCACCACAGTTCTGAGGTTTTTAAGATCTGTAGGACAAAACCTCACAGCAATCTCCAGCTAATTCATTATATGTCTTACATTGTATAAATAACAATATAAACAAGGAAACTGACATGTTCCTTGCTGTTAATCTTTCTGAATATTTTCTTTTCCTGGAGGCATAAAATTGCTAAATTATTCTAAGGAAAGATGACCACCAATTAGTCCCACTTTCTGGGTTTCTTATTGATCCCTTGTTTTCTGTTCCATTTAGCCTGTAAATTGCTAAAGGCATGGCTAATGTCTTGTATAGCTCACATTGCAGTTGCCACAGGATAACATTTACTGGCAATCATAAAAAAGAAAACGCTACTAAGGACCTCTCCCCCTATAAGCACATTGCATTATGATTATTACTGTCAAATTGGTACACAAAAAGGAAAGAAATTTTCCTATAAGGGAAAAAATGCAGAAGCTGTTATTTGTAAGGTAAACAGTATTTTTACTGAAGTGATCCTATGATCATTGTCTGTAGCTGATTTAGATTGTAGATTGAATTTTTTTCTCCACTTCAGTAAGAGTTTAGGGTATCTGTATATAATTTTATTATTTGCAAGTGCTTCAGCTTCTGAAATTATCTTTTCCAGCATCCCACAGTTGAGAATCCAATTGTTTTTTCCATGTTTGCATCTTGAACAGGTAAATATGTAACATTTCCTTTGCTGTAAATCAGTAAATGTTGCTACTTAACACCTTTTGACAGGAGACAATCCCTCCATTTCATGCTTTTACTTCTTTTCAGAACCTTCACACTGAATAAATATCCCAAACTCTGATAATTTCCTCCTGTTGCCAGCAGCCATACCTGATTCTTTAGTGGGTCATTAACTTAAATCCAAATACCAATTGCAGAAAACATACTATACTCATAAAGATCCAACCTAAGGAGAAAAGACTGCTTTTTTCTTTTTAAATCCAGAGCTAATAGCATGAAATGAGAAATATTTTTGTCACTTAGGGACTATTCCTCCACTCACTAAATCCTTAATTCCAGACTGTAAAAATTTATTTTATAAAGGTGGACAGTTGCCAGAAGTTTTTGGAACTTCAGAAAAAGAAGTTACCTTACCTCTTCTAGTGGTAAGCTTATACAAAGAAAATACAGGCATTCCTAGAAAAGGCATTGTCAAATTGTAGTAGACTTTCTTATCTGTGTATTCATCCATTTAAGATGAACAGTGCTTCCTGACACTGACATTTAATGTGGTGGATTACTTTAGGACTAGACCCTGCTTTTTGCTATCACATTTTTCTTCCAGATGGAATTGTAGTCGGAGAGAAAGGAAATCTGAATACATCCTCTTTGATTATTTGCTTGATTTCTTGGTGTTTTTTTGTTGTTGTTTGTTTGGGCTTGTTTTGTTTTGGGTTTTTTTTGTTTGTTTGTTTGTTTTAATCAGGAGAACATATTATAGGGCTCTTCCTTTGGGTTGAGAAGGATCTTTTCATTTGACAAAAATGTGATGATTCTGCTTATGTTGGTTTTTACAAACTTATGCTTCATATACCTGTAAGCAGGAGTAATATCTGTCCCTTACATCTCCCCAGAAAATATAAAAGGAGAACTCACTACGGTGATATTATCATCTAAGTTTTCTCATTTTGTATGCAGCTATTTACTACCCTGTTCCCATTGACTAGAATAAAACTCTAGTAACTGATTTTACTGATACCAGAATTATGTTTTATTTGTAGGTGCCTCTGTATCTCTCTAGCACTGTTCAGAAAAAAAATAAGTTTGGTTGCTTCCCAGACACCTATCTCTATATAAGCATTTCTCAGAGAAGCAACCTCTTCATATAAATTCCATATTCATGCCAAAATTTTCAAAGGAATGTCTTTCTCCTCGTATTCCTTCATAGATTCTGTAAGAAGACAATAGGAGAGATCATAATAAGATTTTAAAGTTATAAACTATGATAAACACATTCTTTTACATACATTACTCAAGTTTCACATTGTCACAGGAAGACCAAGCATCATTTCAAATAGAAAGCATGAGGGAGTGACATAGATTGTATCATCATCTCAGCGTTACAGGTCATTTATGAAGTAGCCTCATTATAAAAATTACACAAAATTATGACCTTTATGTTATTCTCAGACAGATGAAACAGAAGAAAGATATTAACGTGGATATTATGAATAGACATCATATTTCATACACTCTTCAGCACAGCAAGGCCAGCTGGGATAATTTTGTGTTTCTTACACTAACACAGTGCAAAGTGACACAAGTAAGATAAGAACTCTATCTAGGTCCTTTTGCGTCAAAAAGCAGTGAGCCTGCAAAAGAGAATTTATTCAATTAGACAATTCTAGAAATGTAGAAAATAAGACTTGAGAACTAGGATGTTAACCTAATTCTATTATTTTAAACACAGGTACGGTGTTGGTTGCTCTCATATCAAAAGAGTCATCTCAAAATTTAATAAAAGTATTGAAAGTTCCTTTACAGCATTTTGTGCACAAAAGTTTAGGACTTATAAACTTAATATAGCTATGAGGACATCAGAAAAATCCTAGCAAGATAAATGCATTGAGTGACATAAATACAACCAGATTTATTTAAAAAATACTTGAAACATTGTCTTTTTTTTTTTAATCCTAACTACGTTAATTTAAGAAAACTCTTAAATCCATATAAAATTTTTATAGTAAAATTTTACCTGGGAAGATATTTGTTATTTAACCTTCAACACACTGCAAGATTATAAAAAACCCATTATTTTTTCTTCAATAATTGTTTCCTCAAATTAAAAAGTGTAATCTTTAGGAGCTGTTTGTCGCTAAATCTCATTAAAATTCTTTCTGAAACTGACTGTAACCTTTCACTTGTAGCAGATCAGTTTACTGAAATGATGTAATCAAAAAATTGTCTATCTCATCATGGAATGAGTTCTCCTGACCAGTCCCTTTAATTTATTCAATAATGTGTAGTATGTTGAAATATTTTTGTAATCCTAAAATACGACTGAATATTTTTTTTTAATTACTTTTCAATACTCAAGGCCGTGTATCCTTCCTAAAACACATTTCCCTTTGATTATTCCTGAATTAGTTTTGCACGTAAGTCATTACTAATACCATTTAAAAATTATTAACAAGTCACAAGTACTGTTCTATTACAAGAACTTCCAATAGCTCTTGAAAATTTTCAATGTCTGTGATGGAAACTGTATAAAAATTATTTTCTCAGAATGATTTCTTTAATTATTTTGTGACGTAGATTTCCCTAATTATATGGTTTGGGAATATTTTGAAAAAAAAACAAAAAAACATATTAAGGCAGGTAACAGTAAGTTCCAGTTCTTTTTAAATGTGTTGTCAGAAATGTTTATGCTGCCATTTGAAACAGCTTTCCAGGTTCAAGGGAAGCCTTTCCCTTAGGAATTTCTTTTTATAATGAGTTGTCACATTCTCAGGTAGATAATAGCTTTAGAATTCTTAAAGAGAAGTGTTATTAATCACTTTTTTGAAACAATTTGTTCTCAGACAGAATGCTGATTAAAAATGAGCTAAAGTAAATTGCAGGTGAATAAAGTTGGGTCAAAGTTATCTAGTTGAAGAAGACAAAGAGTCTAGCAATATTTATTGAGACATGAAAAAACCAAAACGAAAACCCCACAACCAAACAGAAGCTCTTATGTTTTACATGTTAAAACTTTTCCTTTATTTCCTCTGGAAAGTATTTTTTCACTGTTATATACAACTGTGATACCTTTGTGACTTTGTTTTCATGAATCTTGTCCTGTATTCTTTTGTGATATTATGTTATGGTTATGTGTAGGCAAGAAAGAAATTCTGGAAGTTTTTTATGTTTCTTTCTGAAAATTGTAGCAATCAAGAAAAAAATTCAAGACAAGAACATAAACATCCATCATTCCCCAAATTTCTTTTAGCTGTTGTTTACATCACATTGTATTGTATTTATACAATTGTTCTAGGAATTCTTTTAGGATCAGCAAATTTTGTTTAGAGAAGACACATAATGTGATTGCAACCCTAGGAGTTTGCTAAGATGGACATCTCTTTTTCTGTGCATGAGACTCAGTATGAATTATCTTCTATTTTGAGCCTTTTTCTAGTATGGTAATTCCTTTGATCATGAAGGTTCATTTTACCTCATGAAAATACACATGAAATGTCTGCTCTGACTCTGATTCTCATTCAGTAACAGTCACACTTGTCTTGTAAGCTATTAGTTCACAGTTTTCCTCTTCATGTCTGTGAATGAACTAAAGCCCCTTTTGTTTGTAAATTGTACAGTTCCTATTTCTAACTAGAAGCAAATGTCACTTTACTACTTTCAATTAATAATAAAGAAAAATAATTCAAAATAACCTTGAAACTTTGGCTGAATATATCTAATAATGATGGAGAAAATATTTCCTCCTAATTACGTTTTCTGTTGTTTTTCTTTGCAATACATATACAAACATTTATTTGCAGTGTTTGTATATCACATGTATACACACACACACAACTTAAGGTATGTGCATTCTTTTAAATTAATGAGAACTGTAACACCTATTCAAATCACAAGGTTTCTCTTCATGTGCTACCATGATATAAAAAAACAGTTGATAAAATTGGTTCTATATCCTTTCACTTTTAAACAGTAATTTAGCTAAGAGAGGTTGTGCTAATTATCTCTGCACAAGCTGTTCAAGTTATCCTAGGTAACAAGTCTGCAATTTATCCCTAACTGTATTGATTTCTCCCTTGCCAGCTATAATCTGATAAATAAACCAATAAGCAACGCTTGTTCTGATCATCTCTGCAGTTCAACAATACTCATCTTAATTTACTGCTTCCTGGCAAACATCCCTGCAGATCTTACCCTGTTCATATCTAACTAGCATGTGAGCTATCTGCTCATGCCTGATATATCATTTCCCTAATAGCAGAAAAGTAAAGCAAAGTGAATCCCTAATGACCATATGCCTGCTTTGGGAGTCACATTCCACTGCTTTAGTCTTGCTTTAAATCAATGTTTGCATTGTTTGGGGTTTTAACATCCTAATTTGCTGGTAATAGCAGCTGTTCTGTTAGCTTATGCATGGATACACTTATTTACTCTTCTCTCAGCTGCAAGCAATACTATATTTTTGAGAGATTAATTCTGAAATATTTCATCATCCTTGGATTTGACTGCTGTTTTTGATTTCTGTTTCTCTTGGGAAGCAGAAAGCTTTGAACGTCTCTTGCTTGTTGGCAGAGTACTGACACAGCTGAACATGTTACCAGGCCAACCTTTTGAAAAGGTAGATAGATCTAAGATAAGTAGCAAGCATGGAAATTAGTTTTAATATTTAGTCCTCTTCCAACTGTGAGCTGGTTTAAAAGAGATTTATATTAGGTATGCACTATGACTCAATCAGAGTAGCACCTTTCTCTTGGATCTTTGTAACTTGAGGTTGGAAATTTTTCATTGAGTGAGAAAGTCTAAATCTGCAGCTGAGATACAAAAAACACCTTAAATTTTCTTCTTTATTTAAAGTGTATGAGAGGTGAAAACCTGGATCTTCTGTATCTAGGTAGATCATTATATCAAAATGTATTCTCTTCACCTTACACATTTAATTAAGAAACATACACTGGGAGTGGTAAGACATTATGCAACAGTAATTCTTAAATATATTAAACACCTCATACATACCTTTATTCTACAATATTAAAGGCAATTGATTCTTTGCAGATAAAAGATGTTGAGATCTCTACTTCTGTTTCAGAGGGAGAAAAAGAGTTATCAAGATCTAAAATTTATTTTTTTCTCAGAGGAAAGCATGCTACTTTCCACTCACTCCTATGCATATGAACTAAACTTCACCCTAGGGAACACAACCATAGGAAAAGTACATGATTTTTCTTCTACTAAAGTTCCTTTTTAATATTTTTTTAAAATGTGCATTAGATTTGCTGTTTACCAGTATGCATTACACAGCTGCAAGTGAGACTGCAATGAGTAACTGGGTTGGCTTTGGAATTTCCAACTAAAGATTTTCATCTCATAAACTTCTCAGGCTTTTCCTTTCTGAATTCACCTTTCTAGAGTTCTTTTACTTGAGTGCTATGGTTTCAAGGATTTATACTCAACTTTAATTTGCTGCAATATATCTGTCTGCACCTTTTTCAGGATTTGCATTACAGTTACACAACATTTTTTTTCAGGTTTGTATAAAATGCAGGGAAAAGGTCTATACATTCAAGATCTAAGTCCAAGTAGAATAGAAGTAATGTTAGTTTGGGGGCCTTTTCATGCATTCACATGCAACAGTAATTGTTAGAATGATATTTTGAACTAGTTTATACAATGCTTTTACACCTTCAACAATAACACCAAGGTGAGAGAAAGAGGTTAAGGTAATCAGAGAAGTTACAAAATGTCCAGGGAAATATGTAACATGGATTATTTTGTGCCAATGACAATTCACAAATTTGCATTCTGGACCAATGTGAACAATATGTGAACAGGCACTTTGGAAGTGAGATTGGGGTAGGGCATCATAGTTAGTTCTGCCAAAGTACATTAGGATTTAGTGGTATTTTCCACTGGGATGACTAATTTTTTTAAATGTGGTGATGCCTCAAAACTGTCACATATGGCTACCATATGTTTTATGAAACTTTATATATCTATTATCCATATAGGCCATAAGAGTAAAAAATGGAATGTAGTGAGGATTTATTTTAAAACCCACTGGCTTTATTTGGAAAAAAATATTCCTACTATTCTCCTGTTGAACTATTTCAGTATTAACTGACTATTGCAGCCTTGTGTTGTACCACTTAGCAAAAACACTTTGCAAATTGCAAGTGGCTGCAGCTCACATTAAAATTCAGTGTAAAATTTTCAGCATCATTTCCCTTTACAAGAATTCTAAGATTTCCCAAGCCCAAAATTCATCTATGCCTCACTCCATCCACTTTTCTAATATAGAAATTATCCACCTGGTCTGAACTACTGTTCTTGCTGTAATTGGTAAATCACTGACATGTGGCCCTGCAGGATGGTAATGTGACCCCTGCACTCATTAATGGGTGTCTGCTCTCCTTTTTCAGCTGAGTTAACTAGCAGTTTCATTGTAAATCTAAAAATGTTACAGAAAATAGCATTTGCGTTATAATAACCTTTGTAACCCTCTGACAGGTCCTCCAACCTGGAGCTCTGAACATGGTTTAATATTTTCAGATAAATTACTACAGTTTTCCAGGGGTATAATATGTGCTTATGTGGATTTTTAATTAAGATCCTTCCTAGATGTCCCAGAACACGGTAGCGAAATACCATTAAATGATGGATCAGGATTGGGCCCCCATTGAATAAAAAGGGTAAAATTGCCATTGCTTTGCTCATTTGCACAGCAGTCAAATTTCGTTTGAAAAGGAACCAATCCTGTAAGTGAAATATGTCCTTTCTCCCTCTTCATAGTGTTAATAAACTCTAGACCAATAATAAAATATTCTTTTTTACACTCAGTCAAGAAATCATGAAAGATTCCTGTAAATTATTTGGGCCTTAGACATAAAACAGTTTTTGAACTCTGCCTGTTCTATGTCAGTATTTCAAGTCACTGTGATTCATATTCCAGTATTATCTGCCATACTTTTATATTGGGATTGTCAGTACTGCTGCAGCACCCTAAAACATAACTAAATATGTGCTATAACCCTAATGGAATATATTGGTCCAATATAAAAAAATTGGATCAATTTCTTGGCCTAATGTATGAAGCAAAAATTGGTAGGTCATATACTGTCCTCCTTGGCCTTAAAATAGTGAAAGTAGGAGGAATAATTATATAGAATTTCAAAAAATCACTGCCATTGCTGAAGTTTGTACATCAAGGTTAATATGACTCATTCAACATGCACATAAACTGAAGATCAGATTTTCAAAATAAATAATCTTTTGTTTCAGCAATTAAAAAGAATCTGGATTTTCAAAAAATCCATAAGAACCCAGCTTGCCAAGTACCTTACACAATCTGGTTGCTAAGTTTTGTAGGCTGTTTTAAATGTACAGTGCTGTGGAAATTAATTGCAGCTTTTATGGTTGTACAAAATGTTTTTTGCACCCTGTTTCTGAGAGGAACAGAAATAAATTGAGATATTCACCATGTTTACTGCATCCATGAAAGATTCTTCAAAGTTAGTACACAGGAATGTACAGTTTTGGACGTTATCAATAGCTTGTGGCAGATAGTAAATAACGCCTGGTTAGGATGTAGGTATCTTGGTAACTAACTTTGTGTGTCTGATCACATGAATCATTTTCTAGTTGCACTATACATAGGAATTCAGGAAGGCAGTAAACTGATAAAATATTTACTTCCTTACACTATCTTATTTGTAATAATCTTGCGGTATTTTTTACAAAAGTGTGGTGAGTTAGTTTTCAGTGCTGCTAATTCCTGGAAGTCCTGCCATGCTTACAGTGCCTGAAACATGGGGAGCGAGCCTGTGTCTGTCTCTGCCCCCTATTTCATTTTCACCACTGAGCTTCCCATGCTTATTGATTTTATTCAGAATGTACTGAATAACATTTTTGTATCTGTTTTAGTGGAAGGTGTCTGTGGCCATGGCAGAGGGGTGGGAACTGGTCTTAAAGGCCCTTTTTAAATCGAAGGATTCTGTGATTTTAATATTCTATGATGCTGTCAGGAGGAAAATGTTCATCTGGAGACTGAGCCAGGATGGAGATGGAGACAAATTGATAATGCAACCACCTCTTCTAGAAAGATTGTTATATATAGTATAGAACATATATTGAGCATAATCCTTTATATTTGGTTTATGTATTAATTTCTTTCCATTTATAATTTTCTGACTCTTAAGCTCTGATTTTAAGATCAGAGCTTAATTAATCAGTATCAATTTCTTTTATCATTGTAGCTAATCAGTTCTGATTAGCTATCAGTTCTGATGGTTTCTGCTGTTTTCCAGACCTTTAGCTCACTGATTTTGAGCTGGGGCCACCACTCTTTGTGACACCAAAACTACTTATATACCAAAGCAGTAATCTGTGGAGAGGGCTTACAGCTGGTCTGTGAGCCAGGGAGAGTTAATTTATAGGTTTTCTTCTGAATTTTGCCAAGGCCATTGGTGAGGAGAGGAGAGGAGGGGAGAGGGAGAGGGAGAGGGAGAGGGAGAGGGAGAGGAATAAGAAACCTGCAGCTGGGAAAAGTATTTTTAGAAAAGTTTTGTGAAAAACAGAGGTGGAGATGGTTATACACCAATGAATGTTATGTTGATTTGTTGTAACCAATGAATAAAGTGTAAACTTTGTAGAGTGCATAAAAGACAGCATGCTGTTGTAATAAACAGGATTTTAGCCTTCTGAAATGTAGTGTGTCCTTTTGTATGTTGCGTCCACCCCAACAGCGACAGTAATCTACATCACTGAAGAGATTATTCAATTAAACACTGTTAGGGCCCTGAATGGACCAAGATACCTTGTAAGGCCTTCCTGCTGTCTTTGGGAGCTCAGCTATATTCAAAGTCAGCTTTAATTTTCTTTAGCTGTATGACATGGAATCAGACCACCAATACACAGGTGAGCTGTGAGAAGGAGCTGCAGAATCTCTGTCCCCTTTGCTTGGGATCTGTATTCAAGCTGAAGCCCTAATTCTATGTCCTTGTGTGAGTTCTATCCCATCTGTACTTCACAGCACTGCCCCTGCTGTCTCTGAGCTGGATTCACTGCCTTTGCTTCCTAGCCTGGCCTCAGACATGCATGGGCACTGCTGGCAATCACAGGGCTGTTCTCTGGCCCCTGACATTGAAACCTCTGCTCTTCTTGCATAGCTACTGTGGATAGTGTCCCTTGTGGGTGGGATCACTGCCCTGCCACCCTTGTCAGTCCTGTCTTCCCCTTCAGTGCAGCCTGCCCCTGCTGTCTCCTAGAGTAACATGCTCTGTGAGACCACATTAGGAAATTCAATGGCTAAAGTAAGATGACATATAGTATTCTGAAATTCACTTATTAGCAGAGCATGTGACTTTTTCTAAAATGGAGAGGGCATTTTCAGATAAAGAACTAATCTTTGCTACAGGAAATTCATGGTACTAGTGATGCCTTAAGTTTTAGCTTTCATATTTTCCTAGTTCTTTCTGTACTGCATTTGTATTTAACTCAGAACCTCATATAAAGTGTTAGCAAATTCTCTTCACAGTTTAGTTAGAGAAAAAAATTCTTTTCCAGCCTGAGAACCAAGGACACTGTTGCAGCTTCGAGCCCAAGAAAGTATAAACAGCAAATTGAGGAGAGCAATCTGGGAGGATGGGACTTTATAAATCCTTGAATACAGAGCATAGATGTGTAATGGGGTACTCTTTTAATAGAAGTGATTTCTGTTACCTTGCACTGAAGTAGTTTTCTTTAAGAAGAAATATGTCCCGATATTTTTTCAATATATTCTTGGATAGTAAATTAATTTTTCCTTTCTCAGTTAAGTGTTTTCTCATTCTGCTGTCCATGGAACTAGGGAAGAGAGAAGGGTAAACCTTAAATAATAATTAAAAAAAAGATAAATTGCTCATATTAATGTGAAAAACTGCTAGACTTGAAGCCAGAAATTAACTATGTAAGATAATGCAGAAGAACATCTTCTCACACACAAGTGAAAGCAGTTGTGTCTTAATGCCCTGGTGTTCGTAAGTACATGGAGAAGAGCCCTAATAATATTTCAAATGAAAACAGCTATTATCAGCCATGAAACTTTCTCATCCAAAACTGTTATTTTTTTCTGGTAAAAATTAACATTTGAAATATTTGTTCTTATTATATTGCAATGCAAAGAAGCTGTACACATGTTTAATAGTTCATTATGAAAAGGTTATTTGTAGGTTGCAGAAAATCTTCCTAGAGGCAGCACTTTCAAGAATGAAAACCAGTATTTAGGTTCTTGCATCACAAGTGGATAAATCAGGCAAAGATATACAAGCAGTTGACAGATCTTTAGGAACTGAAAGTAGCTGCTCCAGGCTTAAACCTGCTTTTACTTTTAATATGCAAATTTGAGTGCTCTGGTAGTGAAAAATCTCTTTTTCATAGATCAGTTTGCAGTAGAATAAGAATGTAACCTATTCTGTTTATTTGAGGAAACAAGCATTCTTCCTCCAGATTCTCACTTTGTCATGTCTCTTCCACTCATGTATGATCATACAGATGTGCACTTTCTGCCTAAAACCTAAATTTATTGAAGTGTTCACTGTCAAAATTTGTGGATAAAGATGGAGAGTTACAAACACATAAAAAAAATCCTATCCATGCTGATACAATTAAAGCTGATGAATCTTTTTGGCGGTGTTTGATAACATTAAATCATCAAAGGAAAAAAGAGATTCTATCAGTTCAAAATCTATCTCCATTTGGAGGCTTTGCTAATACAATTGTTTTCAAAAGCTTCAGATGAAATTTTTAAGTAAATTACTTGAAGTGCTAGTTAATCAGCTTTCCCTCCTTTCTCTCTGTTCAGAAAGGCCCAGTCTAGCAAGATTTAGCTCTTGTGCAGCTAAGCAAAAAGAATGGATGGGTGACTGTGGAGTAGCCAATGATGCTCAAGCAGGGTAAAAGGCTGAAGGGCTCTGTTCCTGGAACTGGTAGGGAATTTTAGGGTAAGTAGGCACTTGAAAAAAAGTAGAAATAATTTAGAAAGAAAATGCCTGTTATGACCTTCCTTCACAGAAAAAATTTCACTTGTCATGAAATTATGTCATCTGTCTCTCTCTGGATCCACGAATTTTGAATCTCTTGCTGAAGAGTGTTTTACTCTTAATCTTAGAGAGATTAAAAGTTATCCTTCTTTCCATCCCTTCCCCAGGTCTCATCTAGCTTCATTGTTGAAACAACTTTTTGAGGAATGGAAGTGGTGGCTCCAGATGTTGCTGTGGTGGAAGAATAAGGTCTGTGGGCTGGAGGGATTCATGCACCAGAGTATGTAAGCTGGGACAATGCAACCATAGCTGTAGTGGTGAAGCTGGATAGGTGAGACAAATGAAACACTGAGCGCCACAGAAATCAGAGAATATCTTATTTTCTTTGCATGTAAACAGGTATGTTAGAACCAGATTCTCGTTTCTACAAAATTATAATATATTTTATGCTAACTTAACCTGCTGGTTCCATATTTCAGATGGAAAGCAGAACTTTTTTTTTGCTTGACTATTGAATTTCATTTCATTTTATGAAGCTAGTTACAAAACACTGTAAAAGTTTGAAAGCAGAAACCTAAAACTTCAAGTTTTGAATATATGCTGGAATTCACTGAATTCATTGCTAACAGAGAAAATTATGGCCTGTCCTGAAGGAACAATACATCCTTTCATATACTTTGGGAGTGGTTATAGGGAAAAGGTCAGAATTGATGTACCATGGCAAGAAAATTTCTCTAGGTGCTGCAAAAGGTAATTTCTTTCCATAGGGAGATGAATTAATGGATTAAATACTGTTGAATTGAGCTTCAGCTCTGATAATTATCCATGCACTATTTGTCTCTTCACACAGGAAGTAAATAAAGTTATCCTGGATAAATCAAAATATTTGGACATTTTCTTAAAAAACAAGTTTAAACAAATACAAACTATGTATCTATTATAACTGGAATGTATTCACACAAAACTGCACAGTACAATGACCAGGACCTAAACCTGGCAACAATAAATTTAAGTTTACTTTAACGCATCAGTTTCCTCAATTGATTCTGTAGAATTATCTACATGGTCAAAAATAAACATTTTTTATCTTTCCCCTCTGTGGCTACAATTAAGAGCTTACAAAAGCTGCACTTAAATGAGCAGGCAAAAAATAATTATAAACTCTCTGGGACTTGATGGCAATGTAAACTGAAATTATACATGAAAATTATAAAACAATTTAGAAATGCCCACAAAGATTTGAATCTGATTTATTTCTCAATCCAAATCAGATTATTTTAATTTAATTGATGGTGTTTTAGGGTTTTATTTTAGAAGATAAAATAATAAAAAATGTAGGTATATGAAAAGCATACATTAGGAGGTGTTTTTAGCAGCAGTGAATAAGTGATGTTCTTCAAAGTAGATGAGTAAAATTTTGGCTTCTTTGAGGTCAAGTCAATCCTACGGGAGCTAGTATTTCATAGACACGTAAGACATCTTCACAAGAGTTAGGGTTTTATACATCATTGATCTCCAAAAATAAAATAAAGGAATGAATACTTCTACAAGCAGTTCCTTTTTGGTTCTAGTCAACAAAAACAAAGGAGCTGATAGAAGTTACAGAAAAAGATGCAAAAGTAAAAAAAAAAAATTTGAAACTTGGTTTCATAATGAAAGTATCACATTATCTAATAAGGAAAAGAGATTAAACAGTCCTTCAGGAAAACTGTCAAAACAGATGACTTAATAAAGAAATACCATTATTAACATAGCAGTATCTTAATATAAGTCACCCGTTATGAAGCAGATTGACAAGGACAGTAAATCCTGGCTCGTTTTCCACCTTTAAATATTTTAAGGTGTCATACAAGTTTCTTGGACAGCTCTTAAATTCTCAAGCTGAACTATGAGTATATATTAACCTTTAGAGTTTATTTTTTTAATTAGTTTTGCTGGCAGCAATGATAGTGAAGGGATTCAAAATTCACTAAAGCACATGTATCTCAGGCTATTCTAATAATTTTCCTTGACCAGTAATTTGAACAATTGCAAAATGTTTCTAATATGCCTACCATTCCTTTTGTGAAAGCAGTGCATCTATAGAGTAATTTTATTTTGTGTGAAATGTAACAAAGTATGGCAATCTTTTACTGCTGTAAGAATAATGAAAAAAATATAACAGGAGAGATAAAAAAGGTATATGTAGAAAAAAATAAGGCAGAAGAATACATAACAACAAAAGTAAAAAAAAAAAGTTAAGAACAGAGAAGAACATATGGAAGAGGAAAACAGTTAATAATAAAGGGTGTACAGAAAGACAATTACAAATTCAAAGGAAGTCAGACTGGAAATAAAGAAATGTGATACATCAAAAAAAGAAAAATAAAAAAGAAAAAAGAAAAAAGAAAAAAGAGGAAAGAAATTTTAAAAGACAATGCAAACCAAAAGAAATATGGGAAAAAAAAATAAACTGTCCAATTTAGGGGTTGGTTGGGTGGCAGAGAAATGGAAGATGGATATATACATAGAAGAATACCTGCAGGAAAAAACCCACCAAACACAAATTTAAGGCAGCCCCTCCTAAAATTTAGGGTACTTAAATTGTATATTTGGCAAAGAACGTGAGGGGGATATTGTTTACTCATCATATTGACAATGGTAACAGCATATAAACATACATAGTAGGCCACAGAATGCCTCTTGAAATCTTAATTTTATGCCATTCATTTATTTTTTAGTGTGGAAAAACAGTGCATATTTTCTTACTTTGCTACAGGTGTTGTTTTCTGAGGTGGAGTAGAAATAAAATAGAAAAGTCTGCTGATTCTAGGAATGATGAGATAGAAAATACCAATGGGTGTCTCCTGCCTGTAGTAAAACCTAGAAGTGTTTAATATGAGCTGCTGTTTTCCTTTCCCCTCTGACTTAGCAAATTGCAATGTTGTACAGTATGACCTGTGTCACTCTTAATGAGGATTAACATTATTTCAGAAAACCTTAAGCCCATTAGTAACAAAAATCTGCAAGGTTGGCTAAAAGGTGTCTATTTGATTACCATGATGACTGCCTCCACTTGATTAATACAGTAAGCTTAGATTATTGAGATGCAAAATGAAGCGTTTTTTATACATTCTGCTTTGTCCAGAGGCTATAATTTTCTAAGTCGTTTCTGACACTTAATACAATGTAGAAACTGAAAAAGTTGGAGCCAACAATTTTTCGTTTTGAAACATCTTTTTTTAAAGTTGGAAGATGCATATTTAATGGCACACCTTAAACTAGAATATTCTATGTTGCAACAGTAACTAATTTATAGTGACATTTTAGATTTAGGATATGAGAGACTACCTGGAAATAGAACTTTTTAGCATTGTGTAGCATTGCCACAAATTGCATTCTTATGTTTAATTATGATTCAGAATATCAGTATGTTTAAGTTGATGTGAAGTATTTGAGGTAAATTATTAGTGATGGTATAAATGTCATATCCACTTTTAGTATTTTTAATTAAGACCTCTTTTGATCAAAATTTATCTGTATTTTATAGTGTTAAATTAAGTAGATCTCTATAAAATATTTTTTTAGAATAAACTTAGAATTAAAGATAGCAAGTAGTAATTACTGAAGAATTAGGAATAGACACAAAGGTCAGAAGCTCCTTCAGTAATCTCAGTATGGGATGAGGAAATCAAAGTATAAGAAAGGGCACTTGTGGCATTGTATTTCTGATGCATCAGTAAGTTCCTCCACCCTTTGTACAAATGATCCAAATCACCAGTCTCACATAAGAAAAGGATGTTTTACTTGTACTCCATATGTGGGTTATTTCCAGAGAAAAACTTAAAACTATGTTTTCTCATGGAGAATACCATTGGTTTTCTATAGATTCCACCCAACATGTGCAAATTAAGGAAACAATAGTCTTTTGTGGCTTCAGGGTATTCTAGGTAGATGGCAATGTCTCATGGACACTGCAGACTGCTTTTTCATCTCAACGGTAAAGAATGATCAATGGAATTTTCAAAGGTGTTAATCATCAACTGTCACAAAATTCCTGTTAAGTACTTCTTAGACTCTAATCATAATTATTCAATGGTATTTCAAGAGTATTTCCTTCAAGCAATGTTCTCTGATTTCTAATTAGAAAATTAATTCAATCTAGTTGCTGTATAATGATGAACTGTGTCTTTTTTCTGTAGTGTCCAACTCATTCTTCTTCCCTAAGAGATGGTTCAGTTGGGTTTTTTTATTAATCTCTTTATTTTCCTGCTACCCAGACTTCCACTGCTGGCACAGACACAGGCTGCTAATTATGACAAAGTACTTTTCAGTCTTAACACATGCAATCATTAAATACAGAAGGCTCAGTGTAAAATATTATCCTTGTAATAATCAAAATATAGTGACTATCATTGGCTGTGTTTCAAAACCAATTAAAAAAATGCCAATCTACTTGAACAATAGGAACAATAGGCTATAAGAACAATACCTGAGAAAGCCCTTTTTTCAGTGAACCCTTCCTACAAATTTAACAGAATGAAACAGAATAGAAATATGTTATAAAGTTATGTGACTGAATAAAAGGTGGGACATGAAGGTGAATGCCCATATGAGATACATGGTAAGAGTCACTGTAGGCCAGAAAGGCATTGGAATAAAAACAACTGTAAATATACATATTAGGAAACTATAGTCACAAAATCTCTATAGTCAAATATGAAAGCACTGACAAAACAAACTAATGATATGTATATTCAAATAATAGTAAAAATACTTTCAGTTAATGTGTCTTACTTCATAGTAAAAAAATGTATGTAAAACATACAGGTAAATGTGGAGCAGACCTCATGTTTAGCTCCTAGTACCATCTATATATATTGTACATACAAATGCATTGTAAATTTTCTATATTTATTTATTTATTTATTTATTTAACTACTTTGTAATAGACCATAGTTAAATAAAAATGAATGACTAAACAAAATAGATGGATTTTTTATGAGGAAGGATCAGAATCTGGGAGTTCAGTAAAACATTTTTATTTGTATTTATTTTTAAGTTCTTTTACAGTTCTGAGGTAAGGTACTTCTTCAGTGGAGAGGAGTACCTTATTATGGGGAAGAGACAGAAGACAAATGTTGGCTGCCCCTTTACACTTAGGGAATTCTTTGTCAAGTTTAGGGATTAAAGATCTACTATGCTACTTTAGCCCTTAATGTTAGGAAAAAGGCTACTTACTGAAAATATATTGTAGTTATTTTTCATCTCACTATTATGCTTTCAATAGTGTACTCTTATCTATCAATTCCTTTGCACAAAAATATATATTTGACTCGCTAAGAAGTGAAAATAAAAATTAATTTATAGTTGGACAGAAGAATATAAAGAGAACAAAAATCAGGCAATGTAAGTATTCATATTTCAATATTATAACATCTGTATATCCAGCATTTTGACAGAGCTTTGATGTTTTGCATACAAAACTTAGTCACATTTTAGTGCTTAGAACAGTTTTATAAGTTTAATTAAATCAAATAAAAATTTCTTAAAAATATAAGCAGATTCACTTAAAAATACAGAAATAACAGCATAAAAATACATTATTTAGTGTGTCATGTACCTCACACACCATTGGTGACTATTTTGAGAATTAAATTTCCTTAATGTCTACAGCTACTGTGAATTATACTAATATGGCATTTCAACAGCACACTGAAAAGGTTGCACACATTAGTCCAGATAAAAGTTTGTATTAAGGGGAAATACAACTACAACACAGAATAAGAAAATTCATTTCTGACAATTAGATTGCCAAGGCCAGGGGAATACTATACGTTTCTGCTACAGGCAAAACACTAAAAGAAAGCATATGTCAGTTTGAATATACTTGAGGGTTGAGGAAGGCAAAAACCTTAGCCATCAAATTTAATAAAGGATGCTGTGAAAAATTACTTCATGCCAAATTTTGATCTTAAAGTGAATAATTATAAAATTATAATTCAGGCTTATTAAGTAAACCTGGAGATACTCTGTTAATGCTACCTTCAGGAGACAAGCATGACATGTTCTACTGAATAACTAACCATGAAAAAGAACTTTCTACCCTATTTCTACAGTAACAGTCTTTCCTAAGTACATTTAAAAAATCCTGTTTGAATGTTTACTTTATAAACCAGGTTCAGAATTAAATTTCTAAAAAGAAAAAATCCCCTGAATTTTAGATACCAATAAGTGAATTGCCCTCAGTAAAAAATCAGTCTCATTGCCCTTGTATGCAAATCAAGTAGTAAGGGATAAGGAGAATATGTGTGGAAATGTCCTATGTGCAAAGTTATTATTGGTGTATTGAGGAGGGCACCATATGCTGGTTTGGTGTTGAATTATGCTAAATCCAATCTGGCAACTAACCCTGAATTAACATTCTGATAGGGAGGCAATGATTTGGCAGATAAACTGCTAAGTTCACCTGGAGACATACAACTGGCAGTCATATTGTTTTACACTATAAGAGTCCATTTTCATACAGCTAGGTTCATCTGACATATTCTTTTTTGAAGTGGATGAAGATTTCTCTCTTGGATAGGGGATGCCCCCCTCAGGGAGACTCCTTGGGGTTAAGAGAACGAGATCTGTGCACAAGAAAACATATGGTGAGTTATATCAATCTCTAGTTAATAATTGTTTCTGTTTGTTAATAATTGCTTTGATATAGTACACTATCCTTTATTATACACTAATAGTTGTTTTATCTTTTATACTATCTACTAAATAAGTCTGATTAAGATATTTTATCTAATAATTTGTCATAATAAATAATTTTATAAAAATACATCTGATTTGCTATCTTTGATCTTGTCAGACAATGTTACTTAAATTGTTGACAAAGTCTGGAGCCACACTTGGGGTTCTCTCTCACAAGGAATTTAGAAAGCAAAGGGGTCCTCTCTGCACCTTGTGGCTCAACATCAGGGCTTCTCTAACAAACTTTGAAGCTCCCACTCCACCCATGACAGATGCCTCAGTACATTAAATAATACTAAAAAAATGGACATATTTTCAGGTTCAGTGTGGATATTTATTCTGTGGAGGCCAGTGGGCCAACTAAGAAGAAGTCTGCTACACTTCCCTGGAGGGAATGCCATTAGGCAGTAACCTCTTGTTATGGTGAGGAAAACTGCTCCCAGCATGCTTCCCTGCTCAATGCAATTTGCTTGTACCCCATTGGTCCTCCCCCTTTGCTCCGCCCCTGAGCTCTCAACCAATTCACCTGTTGCTCTACCCTGCTTTCCCTATATTAACCCTGCTCCCTCAGACCTTTTCGAGCTGTTTTTGTCCCTGGTCCCCTTTGCAGCTGAAGCTCAATAACCTTTTCTGTGGAACACCATACGAGGCTCCTGTCCCTCTCTTCAGCGTCGCCTGAAGCAGATTCACAGAAGAGCTGAAATCACTCACCCGAGAGCGCAGACGTGCCTGTGCTACCAGGATATCCCTTTCAGAACATTCCTCTGGGAAGGTCGAGGTGTACCAACCACCAGCGCCCCGCCGTGACATTATTCCTCATTCATTCTATTCATGCTGATCTTATTTTTTTTTTCAACTATAAATTGCAATTTTTACTTTTCTAAGAACACTCTTCGTTCTTAAGAAGTGACTTCTGCAATTCAATACTCTTTTAGCGATGGCTTTGACTTATTGCATTCTCCCTCTCCTTTTTTAAGGTAAATAACATGAAAGTATAGAGAATGGAAATTACAAAACACAAAACAACAATTGAAGCCTTTCCTGCAGTAACAAGAAGTTGTTAGATTGTGAAGAATATTATAATTTGTTGGCCAGCATAGAAGAATAACTGCACATTTTTTTTCAAGTTTACTAAAGAAAACACCTGATTACATCCATTCATTCTGTGTGTTACAATTTATGAATCTCCAGTCTGTGCAAGAATTACCATGCGTATCACGTATAAAATTATTTCAATTTACTATGGGTGAGCATATCTGGATGTCATAGAGGAAACTGATTCATTCTAGCTGCCTTCCCAGAAGGGTTCTGAACTCCTAGTATCTTCTGAGATATCTGCCAGTCCTATAAACACTGTCATTGGTTTAATCAAATTAATGTAGTTCCTACTCCACTAAACTAATAGAAGTTCATACCCTCACTTTAAAAAAAATATTTTGTCAAAAAGGCATGAATACCCTAACTTTTAAAGTTTATTTCTAGAAAATAAATGTCAAATTTTTTGCATCTCTAAAGATCCACTTTGGATTAAAATACTTAAAAAACATTTCTCATGTTTTCATAGCCAAAGAGTTTTCATTTATGATACTTTTATGAAATCCTCTCCAGTCAGTATTTTCCTACAAAATTTTCATTGGTCTTAAATCTGCCAAATCTACAATGTAATTATCAATATTACTTAATAATAATTGAGTTATGTTCCAAAACAATTTTTTCGAAGAACCTATCAACCTCTGGCTATAGCAAAGAAAAACTAAACAAACCAGACAAACTCCTGGAGTTTAAAACAAACTCATAGTAAAGGAATGCTTGACAAAAATAAAAGACAGGCTAAAGCTTGAATGCTAATGCGTGTCACTTGTATTGAAAGCTGTATGGAGACAAAGATTTATGGCAGATAGTAAGCTTTTAACTGGATCTTGATCAGGAAATACAAACACCGAGCATCTGTGGTCCAGTCAACAAGCCAAGCACCACGAGTGATCTCAGTCCTGGTTATGCCCTCCCTTGCAGGTGCCATTCTGTAGATACTCAGAGGTTCAGTGGAGCCAAGGTGGTACAGACAAAATTCAGCAATAAAGGAGGGGATGGATGGGGGTAGAAGGGAAAAGAGTAAAGTAGAGAGACATAAAATAGCAACAAACCAAGAGAACAAGGCATTTAACCATAAATTAAGACTATTCAAGAAACAGCAGTTGCTGTGCCAATAAGTCTTGTGGTATGAGGATGGTGGTGATTACCTTGAAGGACACTATCCAAAAAATCTGTAGTCATAAAATACTGAAGGGATTTCAGAAGAGAGAAGGAAAGATCAAAACAGATACAAATGGAAACTTGCCTGTTGTTGTTAATAAAATGTGGAAAACTACAGATTTCCCTGAAAATCCCTATAGGACTTTGGATGTGATACCTTTAAATGTGAAGTTGTTCAAAATAAGACTATTTTCTGCTAAATTTTGTTTTGCTATCATTTCCTCTGGGAAATGGTAGAGCAAAATTCAGCCATCAGTTGGGACACATGGTTTTTACTTCATAGTTAAATTGTACAGACTATGCAAATGATCATTAATTGCTCTCTGGAGAGCAGTGTGCCTCCCTTTTGATCTATTGATTTATCCTTCTGATTCACTCTTCTAAGAGTACAGAGGCATTGGAGGAACTGCATAGCATGCGGTTTGAACAAAGGTTTTCAAACAGAAGACACGTAGGAATGTAGTGTGTCACAAATTTAAGTTTCTCTGCATTTTATATATTAATATATAATACAACTTAAGTAAAGGTCATGCAATGTTTTACCCACACAACACAATTACTCTTGATTAAGTATTTTTTAATTTACATTGGCAAAATGTTTATAAGCCATTATTTCTAAGTTGGTATATTCAGTTAAACACAGGGCATATATTCTGAATCTTAAATCTATTACTAAAATTTTCAAAACTAGATTACAAATTCAGTTGTTTTCCAAACCATTTCAATGACTGAAAGCCATAGGCAAGAAACAGTAATTTACAAAAAGTGCTGTAAACTTTAAAACTCTATTTGGTAACCTCACAGTACAAAATCTATTTAGCATTTCACAGTCTCCACCAACGCCAAGACTACCAGTGTGAAACCAGGCTCACTTAGGACATAAATGCGGCAGGAAACTTAAATCTGTGAGTGTACATAAAGTTCTTAGCCTTTCTTTCCATTTTCAATTATACACATAAGACTACATCCTTATTCAGAGTGCTATTATCTATTCTATGTCTGTCCATTTTTAAATACATCTATTAGCTTTTCTTCTACATCAAAAATCTCTCGCGCAATACTCTACTGTCCAAAGCACAGATGGTACTTCCATGGTGATCTGTAAAACAATTGAAATGAGATTATCTTGCCCCTATAGAAACAAAAATATCAGCCAAATTAATGTATTATACTATAAAAGCTTTTTGTCTTTCTCTCAGATAGCAAGAATTTAACTTACAGTTAAACAGTCAGTTTTTAAAATGTATGCAGCTTCATAGCTGCTAGTGTAAATCAGTTATGAAAATACCAGTACCCTAAAGGAAAAAGACAGTGACCTAGCACATGATCATGTAATTAAATTAGGCCACTAATCTCAATATCATTCTAAAAATACATCTATAGTAAGACATGCTCTGGGATTGAAAAAAAAAATAGGAATTAGAACAAAATTTCTTCTCTCTTAACATAGGAAACATGCCAGTGTACAAGAAGAAAATTTAACTCCAAAGCAGTATTAACCCTATTAAACTTGTAATATTTGTCAGTTAATATTAATGTAACAACTCCTCAACTGGTGTAAATTAGTCCAGTCTCATTAAGGACAACAGAAATACACTAATTTACATGTGCCTAGAATCTCTCCTTAAGGTTTTTTTTTTCTCTTGTACTCATACTCATCTATTAATGAAGTTGCAAATAACACTTTATTAATAATAACAAGTAATACATTTTACCAACAATTTCAGTCATCTACAACTTTGAAAGATCCTTTCTGAAACCTATATTTTGAATAGACAGACATAACTCCTATGAGCACTTTCCTTAGGAAATTCCAGGAAAAACAACAACCATATTCTGACTTTCCTTATCCTTCAAATGCTCTCACAAACGAGAAAAAAATGTCCATCAGGAAGATATCCTTCAAGCATATATTTAATTTGCCTGTTGTCATTTTTACTGTGATAACACACTTCAGTGACTGCAAGACCTAGATTATGGACAAAGAATTAACTGAACACATTAAGACAATTGTTATGGCATTTTCATTCCTGTCCCCTTCCCTTCTAAGTATGAGAACAGGGGAGATGGTAGTGGAGTTGTTTTGTGTTGTGTGTGTGTATTTTTCTATTAACCCTGTTGAGTCTGATAGTACAACTAAGAGATGGGTGCAGGGTACCTATACACAAGAGGAAAATGAGAGCAGCTAACACAGAACTCTTGCAGGAGCTGTGCTGGTAAGTGCAGAAGGTGTTGAAGGTTCATCTTGCAAGTCTGCTAAAACCTGGTCTCTTCTTCAGCTGTGTCATGAAAATTTATGTGTTGTCTTTTCATCAACTTTCCTGTAAAGCAAGAAAGCTAGAAAGTAAGAAAGAAAGCGTTCTATTTACATAAAATAGTGTTTTGTATTAAGGTGTTAATGTAGGACCAAGTTGTGAAGCTTGAAAAATCATACTGCATTATTCATGCTGCTCAAAATAAATAAATAAGAAAAATATAGAAATATTGGTAATATTTATAGTTCCAAAAATTTTTCAAAGAGCAGATGTACAAAAGCATTTAACTAAGGAAACAATTTCTTGTCTCCGAGAGCTTAAAAATTATGAATCCTTTAATAAAAAAACATACGTGAAGTGAGTTAACTCTCTAAATGTCAGAGAAATCTGAAACCTGACCTTCCTCTGGTTTGGAAACTGATAACTGAAACAGAAAAGAAGCTTTCAGTAAGGTAGGTCACACAGAAAATTGCAGTAGAAAATATATAGAGTATCCATGGCTCCTGTTTTCATTTTCTTTTTGGAAATACTTTAGACAAATTAGGAAACATTATAGTACACAAATAAACACAAATAAAGATTTTCACAGTTGTAATAACGCTGTATGTTATTTGACAGGTTCCATATATGAATTCTCTCCATCCTAAAGATAGCTATAGAATAAATGAATGTAAAAGTAAAAGGCTGAGCAGTTCTTTTCAATGGGATCAGAAAAGGGAAGAACTTGCTTCTTGGTTTTTCTGATCAAGTAAGAAATCCTGAGGGGTTTTTTGTGTGATTGTGGTTTTTTAAAATTTGGTTTTGTTGTTGTTGTTGTTGCTTGTTTTTAAAATAATTCTAAATAACAGTGTTGAATTAGACATAATTTTTAATATTTGGACACAAGATAAAAACCTCCCACCCACATCACCCTAATATGCACCTCTCCATTGCACATTTTCCACTATTCTTCCTGTGTGATACAGCAAAACTTCACAGAAATTAAAAGACAAAAATAAGAGAGTATAATTCTTCTGGGGTTTATAAACCTCATATCCCAAATATCTATTGCCTGCAGAAGTAGGCATGAACAGAATTCCCATTTTCCCAGATAATTTTAGAGTACTTTTTTTGCCTTCTTCTCAATTTTAGTTACCTTTTTAACAGAAGAGAAAATTACCATTGCCTCCTCAGCCAGAAAAACTACTGAAAAACCTTATAATTAGTTGGCAAACCATCTGGAAAGAATATATGATAAGTAACAGGATGATGACCATTTCTAATTCTGTAATTTATAAAACTTAAAAATATAGGTATTATTTTAAATACAATTTTATGACTTAATAAACTAAAGGAAGTTACCACTGTGGTACATCACCACTGTTGATTTTAATGACACATCTCAGTGAAAATTATAATGTTCAGAAATTTGAGTCTTTGGACATGTTCTGCATCCCTGGACGAAAAAGTGACAATGAGGATAACTTTTCCTGTATACGCTGGTAGCAGAAAATTTGGCAGCACTGCGTATTTTAAAGTTATGAGCTAAAATATTCTGTTTGGGCATTTGAAAATAAAGTGGAATATAATATTTTACAGTATATGTTTAACAAGCCACATTTGGATTACTGCTAATAGTTACTAGAAAAAAAAAATCAGTGTTGTGGTTTGAAGTCAGCTGGAAATTAAATCCCACTCAGCCACTTCCCTCCGCCTACCCCCTCTGGAGAGAGAGAGAAAAAAGCAGAGTTTCTGAGTTAAGAAAAATTTGCTTGATAACAGCAATGAAACAAGAAACAAACAGTAAAAGAAATAGTATTAGCGATAAAAGTATAAAAACGAGAGGGTGATTCACACATGAAAAGGTGGTCACCATCCCAAGCAAGCTCCATGTGACCACCAAGACAAAAACAAAATGTGTTTGCTTTTTCTCCCCACCAAAGCCATCTGTCCCCAGCAATGATCTGCATGGTATAAAGCAGCAATCTAGACACACCCAGACAGTTCTAGACTCCAACTCCCTTGGCCACTGCAAGAAAATTTGGACACAAAGGATCCCAGAAAATGAAACCTAAGTAAAAGGAGAAAAAGATACATATTTTTCTAATAGAAAAACTAAAGCCTGCCTAGGACATGAGGCATTGAAGCTCTAAATTACCTTTTGGGTCAATATAATTTCTTCCGAGTTCAAATGTGACCACTTATTATTTTTGTAACTTCTACATATTCACTAATCTAATCTTTTATATTTTGTACTGACTGATATCAGAACTTTTGATGTTTGTTAAGACAGGAAGCATTAATTTACAGAAAACCAGTTCTTAGAATTATAAATTTATTGCCTGCTTATATCCGATAGCTGGAAATGAAATCTAGGAGTTTCCCTGAGACTTCAGGAGTGTTGGCAACATAAACAGATTTTCCAGAAAGTATTTAACTGTCAAGATGGAATTTCAGTTTTCAGACAATAATTTCAGACTTTCATTTTAATTAATACTTTCACATTTCAAGAACTCAAAGAAATACTTATAAAGTATAAGCCATGAAAATTCTGCTACATTTCAAGACACATTATAATGATTTTAATTTCTCACTAAAAAGCATTTTGCTTTATAGCATAAGTTTCCTTCTTTTCAAATATTTATGAAAATACAGGTTAAAAATCATGGTTTACTGTTGAGATTTTTTTCACCTCAGGCATCACCTTTTCATTAAAAAATATTATCTGTACTACCACGTGCATGTCTGCTTTTTGATCTTTAATATCATAAAAAAAGATGGTATAATCTAAAAGATTGAATGCTGCGCCACAGAAATTTTAAGGTGATCTTAATAAATTTCTTTCCCTACAATTTAAGAAAATCAGTTCTACTTTATAGTAAAGTATTTATGTTTTTAGGTAAGGCATACATTTCAATATATTCAATAACTTTTGTAGGATGTCCAGGGAACTCATTAAAGGCTGTGACCTTGACTAAACTTTATTTAGCCTGGAGGTTACTTGCAATAGTGTTGTGTTTTTCAGAGGTGGTAGTATGACTGCAGAATACTAAATACTTTTTGAAGAAATATTATCTTACAGAAGTAGTTCAAAATGAAAATTACCTCTGGTTTTACTCCAGTCACTTTATTTCACTAGCAAAGGAGATACGAGACTACAGAGACTATGGACGCCGCTGTTCATATTTCGCTGAAACCCACTGTGCTGTACATGCAATGACTGCCATTTGCACGCTCATGAAGTCAGCAAGGTATAAAGGAAAGACATGATGAAAAGGAAGCTTTAAGAAGAAATCAGATTTGGAGGAGCTTAGAAAATTTGAACTGAGAAGGCAGAGGTTGTCTGCTCTAAAAAATTGATCTAGTAAGCCCCATGGGAGTCTGCTCACTATAGAGTCACCCCATGCAGTGTTTTGTAGAACATGGTAGCCTGAATCTCTTCGACTTCACTTTTTCTCTCCATTTTCACTGTTTGACAGATAAAAGATCTATTTAAAATAATGGATTTTCAAGCTTGTGGTTTTGTCATGCTTTTTTTTTTTCTCAAGAAATGTAGTGGAGATTAAGAATTATTATTATGCTGATAGTTAAGAACTAGTTAATTTTTCAATCCATTATTAAAATCTTTGCTTTTATGCAATCATTCGGCTATAATGCTGACTTAATGACCATGCTTCTGGCTGTGAGAGTAGAGTGAAGCATTTTCAAAGAAGACGCGGTGTAAAATTCAGATCTGGATAACAGAGAGATTTTTTTGTTTGTTTTGTTATCTTTCTGGTTATTTCCTTTAAGAAAGTCAGTATTAAGTTTGCCTCTAAAAACAGAATGGAAGATGGACAGCAAACAGGTCACCAGGATATACTAAGTATATGTTAAATTCTTCCTTCCCTCCTGTATGGAAACTTTCTCTAGATCTGAAGGTGGAAAAAGAATGCCAAATCCTTTATTTTCTGAAACATGCAGATTTGAAATACTGGTAAAAACATCTTTGCTTATTTCACAAACAGTAGCCTAGAGTAGTAGTGTGGAGGTATACTTGGGAGAAAGGAAGTGCCATACACCTGACTGTTTATTGAATTTCACTTTCTAGTGTGAGTCTCTCATTGAACCATCACAAAACTTCAGTACTACGAAACTGAAAGTAAGTACTACAGTGCTACAAAACTGATGTAAGGGAGATTCTCTTTTGCTAACTGGAGTCCAAAGTATAAATCATTAACCTTTTAGCATAGATCTATGTTTAAATTATTAACATGAAAAATAGTAAAAAATTAGATATATCAGAAAACTTTGTGGCTTTTTTGTCACTCCTGCAGGCGATTTCTCCACAGTAAATCCAAAAATACAAGGACAAAACCACAGGAGCTGGAAGGATTCCCTTCAGTGACTGATGGTCAATGCCATGGTGAGATTCACAGAGAATGAGTTTTATGCTTTCTCCTTGCCAGTGTTCAAAAATCTTCTGGATTTTACTTTTTAACACAAAATTTCCCACTTCTTTTTTAAGAAATGTATTTTTAGTTTTGGAGACTCCGGAAAGCTTTAAATATTTTATCATTTGTTTTTTCTATGTAAAATTTCAGATGCTTAACTTCAGCAACAGGCAATTTAACAAATTTAACAAAATATTATTACTATTTAACATCCTTGATGAATACTAGTACTCTTAAACTTCAGGGGCAATAAGAGAAACATTATACTGAAAAATATTTGTTGCCAAAATTTTTTTAACTTTTAAGAAAATTTACATATTTATAGGCAGTTCCATATTTCGTGCCTTTATTTACTGACTCCAGATATATGGACATTTATTACTTGCCATACTGAATGACACTGAAAACAGCTGATTGACAACACAAAGCAATGACTCTCAGGAAATACCATGCGTTTTGTTTTGCATATTCTCAAGGATACTCATGAATAAAGATAGGAAATCTTAACATTTTTTTTTATGTGAAGAAGGCAGGGAAGGTAAGAAAAAATTGTGTTATTTAATAAGGCTGCAATATTATCAATGTAAAAATTCTAACAAAGGAGATTATATTAATTTTCCCTCCCATTCTATTTTCTAAATATTACTTTGATCACTTGTGTTTGGATACTCCTGATAAATACATCTGACAGAAATATTCCACACCTTATCACAGGTTTATACACCCTAATTTCTTAATTTTTCATAGGATGAAAATAGTATGGACATTTTTAATCTATTCAAGGAGAGAATGTGATGAGCTACATACAGCTCTCATCTGCTATGATGAAGACAGATCTTCAACGTAACAGGAAAAGCAGCTCCACTGTCCTTCCTCAAGTAATCAGCCTCTGAGTGTTAGCATCACTGAATATATTCACAGCTTATGGTAATGAAGTAAAATATTTGAAATTTGATTGCTTTTCCTAGGCCTGGCTCTGCTTCCTCAAGTCAAGTTGCTCCTCACTTTCCTTAGCTCTGTAAAAAGGTTATGTGGTCCAAACATAACTGGCTGCTGTTGAAGCCAACTTCTTGCATTGTTGGCAATTCAGACAGGTCTCAGTGCAGGCTTAACTCTATTTTTAATTAAGAGTCTTCATAAAATAACTTAAACCTGTAAAAACATAGAACTGAATTAATACTATAATTACCTTTTCACCGTTTATGTATTTTTAATTATAAATATCTCATAGATGACTACTGCTGTGAATACTTTCATTTTCAGAACAATTTAAGAGAAATCTTCTGTTCTTTGTGCAGCCTGCATTTATTTCGCCTCCCCTTCTATTCCTAAAGATTTTAACAGGATAGGAGAATGTGTGAATTCTCTACTGCAACTGTTATTAGCAGAATTTGCATATCCTTTTTTGCTGAACTGTGAAATCAGTATTCAAATTTCAAGTGAGCTCTGGTTTCCAGACATGAAAAATAATTATGAGGTCTGGATACTATCAGCCATCAGATCACCCTTCTTGGGTCTCATTATGTTACTTCAAACATACTTCTATCCTGAAACTAGTTCTTGGAGAGCAATGCTTTTCTTACATGATTCTAAAAATGCCACCTTGTACTGCTTGGCATCAAGGAATGTAGGAACAGTAACACATTATGAGATAAAACAATACAGAACACACTACACAGCTGATGGCAGGAAGGCTTGAAAACATGATACAGCAGAACTATCACACACCAGCTGGGAAGTGTCACTGAAGACAGTCATATGTGACTTTAAAAACTGTGTGAGACTGTGCTTGTTTAGGGGGTTAACTCTAAAATCTTCCCTCAGATCTGTAATCATGAAGCATTTTTCTCTAGACTAGCAGAGATCTTGGGGTTGTTGTGATGTTTATTTAGTTGCTTTCTCCCATTTACAGCAACTGTATTTCACAAAAGGACTTTAGAAACTTCCTGGCAGACTTCAGGTGACATTAAAGATCTTACTTTTGTTAGAGGGTGTACAGATTCTCCATGGCTTGTGTTACACTTGGGTATGTAATTGTCTTTGTGTTCTTTCCACATTATACCTATCCTATTCATAAAATTGGTAGGCTAACATGATGAGCCACTCCAGTCATAGACTCCTACTATAAATCTATTTTTGACATCTTTTTAGAGTATTATGTCAACAAATTGTAGGTCAGATTTTAACTAAATTCAAGGTTTTCAACATTTTTCTTAAAAAAATTTATCACCAGTCAAACTTTATAGATGATTGAATGATTTCAGAATATTCCTTTACCTTTGGGTAAGGTCTGTCTTTATTCTTAGAAGCTTCCTGACTAGATGCTTGTTTGGAACAAAAAGCATCTGGATTATCATAGAATGATGGAGTAACACAAGTTGAAAGGACTGAACAAGTGCCCTAATTGAGCTTCCTGCACAAATCACAGCTAAGAGGTCATGCCAGGGGTGCAGGGCTTTATTCTGTTTGTTCTCCAAAACCTCTGAGGGAGACAGAGTGCATAAACTGTTCCAGGCCTGGAGCGTCCTAATGACTGGTGTGTTACCTTGTCTGGCTTCTGTATGCCTGCCCACCCACCCATTCCCGTTCCTTTTCCTCAATAAGATAGAGGCAGAAAATAAGATGGGAAAAGTTCATGGGTAAAGGAAAGGACAAAGAGTTTAATTATCAAGTATCTTCACAGGCAATGCAAACTGAGTTTGGAAAAATTAGTTTATTGACAGCTAAAATAAATTTGGCTAGCGAGAAACAAACAAAAAATAAAAGAGTCTTTTCTCCTACTCACCCTCTTTTTTCTAGGCTTAATTTTATTCCTTCATTCCCCCACTGAGCAGGGAGTTTGGAGCAGATGACACCACTGTGGTCACTTCTGACCTTACCCACTCTGTGTCCATGTGTGTCTACATCTCTGGGATACATGCTCAGCTCCACTTCTGGTTGAGCCTGTCTACAGGAAGTGACAGAAACTGTAGGGCGAGTAGTGATGGTGAGTTGCTGCTGCCTTCCAGAAGCATCTCCAGCAATGGTGATCCAGGCAGGCAGACCAGCACAGGGAGCACACTCACACACACAGGCACACTGCCGATGACAGGAGAAAGCCAGCAAATGAAAGGCGGGAAGGGTATTTCAAGTGGAGCTCCAATGGCGTTTATTGCAGCCACACATCCAAGGGGCCCAGGGACAAAAGACAAGGAGCATGGAAGGGTTCGGGTTTAAATATGGGGAACGTGGGGCAGAACTGGGTATCAGGGACCAATGGGAACAGGGGAAGTGATGGATAGGCAGAGCAACGGACTGGGGAAACCAGTGGGGTAACAGGGGTGGAATAATGCAGTGAAACTGAGGCCAGTCGGGATCAGGGAAAGGGAGAACATTCTAGGGAGTAACCAAATAGGGATAACAAGGGCGGTCTGGGCCAACAAGCCAATGGGGGACACAGAACAAGAGTACATTAACAAAAAATTGCAAAGGACTGCGGGGGAGAAGCCTTTTGCCACCATGACCTTAGTGTATCTCTGACAACTTCAGTGCTCTTTCTTCCAGGACTTAACTAACTGTTGTTATCTTCCCAGCAGGCCCCAGGGCCTCCAGAAGAAGCATCCCAGAGCTTGGGAAAAGACCCTTGGTCCCCAGGCTGGGCTCCAGCACCTGGGCAGGACAGAGGCCCAGAGCTGCTGTAGTGGTAGACTGTCTTAACATTCCTATTTCACATCACAAGTCGTTGGGCAAATCTGAGTCTATAAAGGAAATCCTGTGACTATTTTTTTGTTTGTGAAATTAATAAGCATAACACAGTTTTAACAGCACAAACAGGAGAAAGAATAGCAACAAAACATCACACTTGTAGATTAATATCTATATAGATTTAAAATCTCTTATCCTATTTTCAGCCCAATCCACTTGTCTGTCCTTAAAAGCAATTGTCCTCACTTATTAGGAAGTTTTGAACAATTAGGTTCAGCTGAATGTAATTAGCTTCCAGCTGGCAGTGCTTATCTAAGATGCATTGAATAGTGATTAATTCTGTTAAAAAAAAAAAAAGGCAACAAAACCACCTTTTATTGTCAGTTTTTTCTTCCCATTTCCTCTTGACTTGCTCGCTTGGTTCCATGAGAACTAGTTAAATACATTGAGTTTTAATAGAAACATGCTGCTTGCTTTTGACATAAAAGCTTGGTAAATATCTGCATACTTACTATCTTAGGCTCCTTTCTAGCTTGTATTGTTGTTTCTCTCAATGATGAAAAATTCAAGAATAGCCCTAAATTTTTTGTTACTG
This sequence comes from Toxostoma redivivum, assembly GCA_013397375.1. Lineage (NCBI taxonomy): Eukaryota > Metazoa > Chordata > Aves > Passeriformes > Mimidae > Toxostoma > Toxostoma redivivum. The sequence continues at coordinate 436,270 of VXBI01001260.1, forward strand.
GTTTTTCAAGGTGAAATGTAGCTAGTTTTTATTGGATGAGAGTAAAGTATCAGTAGATGCAGATCTGTCAGACAAATCTAGGATTAAAGATATTGTTTATTACAGAGTGCTGCCTATGGAATCCTGGCCCACCTTTCATGGGTTTAGGAAGTTCTTGTGAGTGTGATTTAATTTCATTTACTTTAAGAATTTTGATGGAATCATAACTAATTCTTTCACTAAAAGAATACTGAAATAATTTTTGATCTACCTGCAGGCATACTACCTTTTTTATCTTTTCTTTTTACTCCATCATATTTATCTTGTTCTGCCCACCAAGTTATTGGTATATCTGTTCTGTTATTGACTTTCAGAAGCTCTGCTTTTTTTTCATTTTCTGCTTTCTCTTTCTGATTATATATTTCAGGTTTAATTCTTATCTCCTAAGAGGAAATTCCCAAGTATTAAGTTATTTGAATTCTGTAAATTTCCCTCTACAAATAATTTTTTATCTCCCCTTCAAATGTCTTGAATGTACTTTTAGAATACTAAAACAAATACAATAAGTTCTATGGATTTTCTAATACTCTTTGCAATGTTTTTATTCTTTCAACTCTCTTGGCCTTTCTGTTCTATTTGGGTTTTTTCCTCATGTCTCAGTAGATGTTTGGAAATGTCTGTGGTAGAGATTAGGAAGCTATTTGGTAGATGAGCTCTAAAGCTTATCTTAAAAATATGCCTCATTTTCACCAGTCACTGAATTGTCTTTCCATTGTAGTGTGGGACGGGCTGAGAACTAGTTTTGACGACAGCAATTTTAAGTAGATAGATGTTTTTTTTCCTGGATAATCAACAGAAAAGACAAAACAAACAAACTCAACCAAAGATAGAGCTTAGACGTTAAAATTAACAAATCTTTACTCTTCAACCATTTTTTATGCTAAGTACATCTATGCTTTCCAGAAGTACAAAATTAGAGAAACCTGGAAACCATTTTTAGGAAGAATTTTGTCTGTTCAAGACTTACATGTTCCTGGTACTGTGCTCTATGAACATCAGGAAGCATACTGTAGTGTCCCTCAGTCCTGTACTCTCCTATCTTTCATTCTTCTTTTCTTACCTTTTAAAACAATGTTATATCTCCTATATGTATTTTATAGGATTTAGTATTTTGCATCTGAATTAATGGATCAGTTCCAGAGTCTTATGCACTTGTCTGAAAGCAGAAAAATTACATCAAATACATGAGTGTTTTATATTTTTCCAATGGCACAGCGCTCCCCTCACTTTCATTTTTTCCAGAAATGAATTCTGCATAATATAACTTTCCTTTTCAAAACTTGTACTGGATTTTTAAAATGTTTCTATCTTTGATACTGTATAACTACTGTGAGAGATGTTTAATATCTTTAAAAGGAAAGAAATTGCCTCCTACGGTATTTAGAACAAGCCTTAATATAAACTAGAATCCTTAACCTCTAACTGGATGTTTTTATTCAGGTGATAGCCTGCAGAGGGAATAGGTAGGATATCTGACACCAGAAACAATCTCTGCTGTGTTAAATACTCTTCTTGCTAGGGAAATAGATTAATTTCTAGATAGAGATTTTCTAGATTTCATACAAATCTATTGTAGCATTGTCTGAATTGTGAATCAGTCCTTTACCTTTAACTTTTACAGATATATGAATCAAGAAGGACCTTCTCTGACATTTTCTACCTTCCACTTTAGAATAAAAAAAATCCATAGTACTTAACCTATTATAAATTATCAGATTATGGGGTTTGAAAAGTTTAAAGGGCTTATGTACACTTTGAGATCTGCCTGCTTGCCATAGAAATTGTTGAGAGAATACTTGCTTTCTAATTCTTTGTGTCCACATTCTTCTTTATGAAAGAAGCAAAAGTCAAGACATTTATGGTTTTCAGCCATTTAAATGCAAACAGTATCAGATGCTTCTTAAACATTGCAAACAAAACAAGAACTTGGTAATATATTGTAAAAAACATTTAAATATATGTAAAATTCAATAGTCTAATTCTCCCACTCCTTTCATGCTTCAACAGAAAAAAAATTGTTACACTGTCATAAGTCCATTCATTGAAAAACTGTAAAAAAAAAAAAAAAAAGTATGCAAACACTCAGATGTAACCAAAGCCTAATACGTTTAGAAATAGTTTCTCCATCCTGTCTTTCTCTTAGTGTGAGAAAAGCACCGAACTGTCTAACAGTCCAGTCAATAAGCAAGGTGTCATTTTCAAATTGGATCTTTCTTTGCTGTAGTTTTGAATAAATTTTACCTCTTTTTGTCTGTGACCTTACTAACACAGAGTTTTGGCATGTAGTCTTGTACAGAGAAGCATCTAGGCTCTCAAACCGTTTATATTTGGAATCAAGAAACTTTTTCCCTAATTCTGAAAAATAGATTGTGTTTCTAAGGCAGCTATCCAGTATACGACACCAAAAATCACTCTTGTAATGTATCAGATATTCTGTTAAGCATCCCCGGCAAGACATTTTCTGTCTTGCTGACCAGTACTGCCATTGTTAGCCTGATACTCTCAATTTCCTGCATCCCTGAATCCATCTCCTGATTTGTTTTGTGAATTCTCTTGGGAAACAATAATTTTGTTATGTCTTTGCAACATATGTATTCAATAGATGCCAAGCTCATGAGGATTACAGTATCACAGCAAGAAAAACAATTAAAAGTAATTATTTACTTTATTTAGTAATTATTAAAAATAATTCAGTATTACAGCAAGAAAAATAATTAAAAGTATTCATCTGTAGCCGCATCATGGTTACTTGGCTATAAACCAAGTGTGGACTACACTACACTACTACTTTGTGGATTACACACTAAATCTGTGTGGACAGATTACAGAACTAGGGAACTAGGGCAAATAAGAAAGTTCTTTGGTACCAGACATTATTAAATATCAAAGCAACTGATATCTCCAGCTGGCACAAATTTTTAATTATACTTCAGCAATATCCAATTGCAAATGAACTTGTGTATTTTTTATGGTCAAAATCTTGTTTATGAGCAAAAAGAAAGCATACCATATGGACAGACAGAAGTATCTATATAGGCATATAAAGCAAAGATTATGCATGAAAAGCTCTATAGATGCAAAACCAAAAATTAATGTTAGCATAATTGAAATCTGAACAATATAACTATTATTAGTTGAGATCTAAATGTTACAGAAAAAAAAAAGAAAAACCAAAAAAAATTAATTTTTTATACACTCACATCTTCATTTCTACTCCTTTGCAAAAATGTAGAGTTTGTGGAATCTTATTACATAAATGATATGAAAGCCATTTTTGTAGTTAAATTCAATTTTTAAAATTGATTTCTTCTTTTTTTAATAAATACTTCCCTCCATTGTAGAGTTAACAAGATTGTCTCTTTTAAAGATTTTAGTAGTCTTCAGCCTTTTTTTGCTTTCTCTAAAGTTCTCTAATGTGTACAGTTTATATACATTCCTTTACATCAAGTGAACAGTGCAAAAACTGCTCTTAACTTTAAGGAGATTTTTAAACATTAAACCTCACAATCTCAGTTCTTCTCTGAAATGTCTGATGCAGTAGTAACAGGGGAATTATATTACTTTTAGGTCCACATGATTGGCACATTCTGCCATCTGATACCAAAATGAATTGCTGCTAATTTCCTTCATTGTATGCTGCTGCCAAATATTTATGTGCCAGCATGGTAACTACTTTCAGCAGTCACATCTCAGTACAGGATTTCTAGCTGAAAAAGAGTTCTGAGACATGGAATTAGGGCAAAGACATAGAGACTTTTCTGACCTCCTTTTCTAAGGATGTATCTTGATAAAGTCTTTTCATGGGCAAAATTTAAAAATCTAAGAAACAATGTAAAAGATAGAAATTCAGAATTTTTATTTGTACTGTATGAAATCTGCATTGAAGCCTAGCACCATTTAAAGTGGTGCTAAAGCACTGGATATGTTCTCCCACACTCACTGATGTACATTTTCAGTCCTTAATCACTGCCTTATAGAGACTAAATCCATTGTACTCTTATTTCTACAAAGCAGGGATTTTTTTTCTCCTGAAACAGTTAACAACTGAGCATAACCCATTGATCTACTGCAAAACTTTCTTCATGTAGTGATGGTGATTTTCTACCCAGTCTGAATAAAAATGTTCTAAAGGTGGGATTATTCAAGCTTCCATTTTTCCTCTAAACCTTAAACAATTTATAATTCATGGTTCTCTCTATACTTGTAAAGGATGCATTCTTATTTACCTTCCCATTAGTAAGAATGATGATGAATTTTTCTTTGTGATTGTTTTGGGTTTTTTCTCACCTTACACTGGAGTTGACAGTATGGACTTTGCTAAAATGCTCTATTTGTCTGTGCTTTGTTGTGCTAGTCTTCAGAGGAATCTTGTACAGTCAGTTCTAGGCAGTTTTCTGGCAAAGAAAATAGAATGCATAACTGTGCTCAGTGGATAAGAATTCCAGTGCATTCTTTTCTTTCTTCTTAAATCACTAATATTCCCTAGGAACTAGCTTGTTGTAAATGAGATCCTGTTTCTCCTTTTCTTATCATTTGTCTTATTCATTACAGCCATTGTAATTATACAGCAAAATATGTTTTAGTTTGCATTTTTAGAATATTTTTTTCTATTATGCAGAGATTGTAATAACCCAAAGCTGATTAAAGTGTGAAGATATCAAATAACTATTGTCTGCAGTACATGTATGGAGACAGTGTCATCTCTCTAGGAAGAAAAAAAAAGATTGTAGGAGAAGGAGGAAAGGGAGTAATTTTTGAGAGATACTTGCTCATTATTTTTTTTCTTCCTTATCTGAATGTTCTGATTGCCAGACAGATTAATAAATAGACGAAGGCTTTCATGGCACTTGCTGCATATAATGATCAGCAAGCCTAGGCAGTTTGCAGTGTAGTATACGGTTAAATGGATTTATAACATTAAAAAGCCTTTTGTATTAGTGTATGTTTAATAATTGGGGTTTTTTCTGTTTTAGGCTCTGAGAAAATTTCAATGGCAGTTACTTGTTGTGGTCAGGATTTTTGTTGAGGTGAAGCAGGTAAAGAAACAGGAATGGCCTTTGCGAGGGTTTCTCAGAGATGTTTATTTCAGCCACACGTGTGCACAGTCCCGGACTTTAGAGGCAAACACAAAAGGCAATGTTCTAGGGCTTTGGGTTAAGTACTTGGGGGTTTGACAAAGGCGGGGTTAGGGTATAGGGGCCAACAGGGAACCAGGGTGGGAGTGACCAAGAGGCTGACAGACAGAGAGAGGGCAGGGGGCTGTCCTAAGGAACAGAACAAGGGTTATCTTGACCTGATAGAACAGGAGTTGTTATCAAAAGGAGATAGCTCAGAGGCTTCTCCTATATTTCTAACTGGGAGTGCCTTTTAAGGTCTCCACAGTTACTGCTGAAGGAAAAAAATAAAATCAATTAGAAAAAAACAAAAATCAGTCAGGGAAGAAAAAAACCTGAATAAACAATCAAAAATAACAGCTTTTTATTTAAAAAGACAAACTTATTGCAATTATCCTGTAGAGGAATATCTTTTGATAATATTCTTATTGTTGACTATGTTGAAAAGTCAGTCTGGTCAAAATATGATTGCATTTAACTACTAGTTAATAGTATTCATTGAAGTCATTAGGTATCTAGAATTAGGTTCTACATACTGTCAAAGCAGAGAAGATTACAGAATCAATTAGACTGGAAAAGACCTCTGACATGATAAAATCCAGTCTTTGACCAAACACAGTCTATGACCTCTGACATCACAAAGCCCAATCTATGACCAAACACCAGCATGCCAACTAGGTCATAGCATTAAGTGTCTCAGCCAGGGATGGTGAACACTCTGTATTCCAAAAAGGAAAAAATATTCCTATGAAAACATACTGGACATGTTAACTGGATCTGGATTACACACAACTGAAAGACCTTATGGTTTTTTGCTATATTATGATCATGTTAAACCCCTTCAGGGATGGTGACTCCATTCCCTCCCTGGGCAGCTCATTCCAGTATCTAATCACGTTTCCTTGAAGAATTTTTTTCGAATGTCCAATTTAAACCTCCTTTGAAGCTGGTTGACGTAATTTCCTCTTGCCCTATCACTTGTTTAGTGGGAGAAAATGGCCCCAGCTAGTTACAACCTCCTCAGGCAGTTGTGGAGAGTGATAAGGTCACATCCCAAATCTCCTCCAGGCTAAATGATCTCAGTTGTCTCAGCCACTCCTCACAGGACTTGTGCTCCAGACGCTTCACCAGGCTTTTTACCCTTCTGTAGACCCATTCCAGCACCTCAATATCCTCCCTGAACTGAGGGGCCCGGAACTGGACACAGCACTGAGTACAGGGGGACAATCCAGGCCCTGCTCCTGCTGATCCAGGCCAGGGGCCATTGGCCTTCTTGGCCACCTGGGCCCACTGCTGGCTCATGTTGATCCAGACCAGGTCATTTCCCAAGGGCTTCTTTCCAGTCACTCTGTCCCCAGCCTGTAGCTCTGCAGGGACTTATGCCCAAGTGCAGGCCCCAGCACTTGATCCTGTTAAACTTCATATTGCTGGATTTGGCCCATTGGTCCAGCCTGTCCAGGTCCTTCTGCAGAGCCCTCCTCTCTCCTTCAGCAAATCAATACTCAGACCCAACTGGGTGTCATCCAAAAAATTGTTTATGGTAGGCTCAATCTCCTCATACAGATCACTGATAAAGATGTTAAACAGGACTGGGCCCAACAGTGATCTCTGGGGGACACCACTAGTGACCACGAGAAGATCAGAGATCTGCTATATATGAAGGGTTAGAGTTGATGTTGTGGTACTCCAAAACCAGGGAATAGTTACCTTTTGTGGACAAAAGTTTCTTTCAATGGGACAACAAAGATTATGTCTTGACAAAGATTAATGTGCCATATTCTTCTTTTTAATAGCAAGTTCTCCCCAGCAGGAAATGGTATTTAAGACTTGTTTTTAGCTTAATATGTTTAATCTTGAATCTTAATTTGTCCCCCATGAGGTAACTTCTACTGACCACTATTTAAAACAGGAAACTTCTGGTTAGTACACATTTGTATTTCAATACAAGTTTTACCTTCATATTCTTCCTGTAATATGATCATGATGTAACAAAAGAACATAAGGTCTTTTAGATGTGTGTGACCCAGCTCCAGTTAACATGCCCAGTATTTTTTCATAACAGTATTTTTCCTGTCTAAAATACAGTCTTCTATTCAGGTTTTGTTTTACTGTATGCAGGTTTTTATTCTACATGTAGCTTTGCTGCAAAAAGAAAAAGGAGAGGCATTTTACATCTGATTTGTCTTAATGTGGTATGTGTGAGATGTATGGTAATTCATAATGGCTCCTTTTTCCTTTGTGATTCATACACAAGATCCAAAAGGAAGAGATGACTTACACATTTTACTTCATAACCTCAAATTAATTTTTGAGCTTGTAATTGACATAAATGTTTCACCACCATTTGTTCCTCTCTTTGTTTTTCAACATCACTCATTTTTGTATTGAATCTGTATTTCCTTCATCAAGAAATTAAATAATATAAAGGAACTCATACAAAGCACTTCAGTCATAGCTAGGAGAATGTTTTCATCCCTTCCACTCCCCTTTTCTCATGGAAAACAGAGGGGGAGGAAAAAAAAAGGAGAAAACCATCACAACATATGCTTCCTTACCTGTGGGAGGTTTTCAAATTATGATCAAAATTATGATTTATGTGTGCTGGCCACAATTCTGAATATCACTGTTGACTTTGTGAAAGTTTTATTGTTCTTCTGGAAATCTGTTATCCTTCCTCACATGCAGCACTGCACTTGAAATGTTTGCAGCCATGCACAGGAATTATGTATACGTGTTTTTCTGCTGATGCATAGACAGGATGCTGCAGCAGTATTTGTCTAAGCCTTAAAATGATACAAAGTGTTGTGAGCATGACTGACATTAAGTTTAGTTGCAGACCTGTATATCTTGTTTCTTATGGCAGTTTTTAAAAAGAGGTCCTGGTTATGTAAAGAGATACCTCACTGACAATGTCCTCTGACCATTTAATCAGTAGGCAGCAGAGCCTACCGAGCAGAAAGGAATATTTGATAGTTTATCAGGACAGGTGAAAAAAATTACTTGAATTAAAAAAAAAGGCAAATACTTTATAAATATTTTTAAGATTTATGCTGAAACCAAAACCACTGGAGAAAGAAAAAGAAAGAGGGAAAGAAAATGGAAAGAAATAGAAAAGAAAAGAAAAAAAGAAAAGATTTCTCTTGACCAACTCTAGATATTTGTGTGTAAAATTGCCACACTGATTTTCATGTAGTCAAGACAAAAGAAGTGAGCATTCCCCACAGGCAATTCATCTTGCACTTATAGCTCAACTGATCAAGTAGTATATGTTCAAAATAAGCCTGGATTGCCAAATACCATTCCTTTCATACAGGTTTGAAAGTGTTTTGCTACTCCATTTTTTCTAATCCATTAAGCATTATTAGCATATAAACTTAAAAGTTATAACAAAGGAAATATCAGTACAGGAATGTATACTTAGATTTAGCAAACATAGAACTGCATCTTTTTTCCCCTCAGCTGGGGTACAGGAAAGGTGCTGCAGAAGTCAGATTTCAGGAACATTTTTGAGAACAATCAAAGTTAAAGAATTAAACAGGTTTTAATAAACCAACTGAGGTTTCAAAGGAAAGGCTGAGGGTGGTCACCAGAATCAACTGACAGTTGAACCACTTGGCCAGTCCATGGTCGTGAGGCAGATCTGAGACCTCTCTGAGAATGGCCAAGATCCAGGATGTTGTCCTGCACCTGGGCCGAACAGCACCTGCAGGCAGGCACTCATCTGTAGGGCAGCAAGAGCTGTAAATCAGGTGGGGCCCAGGCAAGAGCCTCAGCCGAAAGTGTCTCCCCTGGGCCAGGGGTCAACCCTGGACATGGCTGCCCCATGGCATCTGGGAGCCTCTGGTTCCTGGTACCTGAGTTCCAGCAGCCAAACTCCTGTAAGAGTGTAGGGTCTGCCACTGGGCAGAAACAGCTGACTGGAAAAAGAGAAATGTTATGCTGAAAGGCCATTTAGGCTTTGCAGAACGAGGAGGGAGTAGGGCTTACTGTTGAATTATTTTAAAAAAAAATTAATTTTGTCTTGTAGGTGTTTTATAGGATTGCAAGACATTAAGGAATCAGAGACAATCTAAGTTTCAAATTAAGAATGAAAGTATGATTTTCTTCAGGACTATTTTGGTCCATTTGCAGGACAGAGGTAAACTGTGGCATTTAATCTGAGTAAAGCTGTGCATCACATACTCCGGATCATGGGGCCTTACTGATGATGCAGCTTTGCATATTGCTACTTTTTATAATGACAAATCTTTACTAATTTCACTCATAGACTACCATGATGTCATGTTTCCTTATTCCAGCTTTATGCTGGAAGGGCCAAAATATTTAGATAATTTTATCTTGCAAGTTCTCCTGTAATTTCTGTAATATTTAGCAACTTTTTCTCTATCTTGGACTCTTAAGGTCTTCTTTTACTTTGTTTAATGGAAATATTTGAAGTTTCAGACAATGACAATCTCATTTCTATCCCTTATCTCACTTCCTTTTATAATTCCTTTTGCTGTAGGGCACAGCACTTTGGAGAGAAAGTTTCTGAATAGTTAGGTAATTAAGTCCTTGATATGGTAGATCTGTGTGCACTCCTTCTGTTCTTTTCTCTCTCCTTAAATAGTTTCATGTTGCATTCATATTAACTTTTTTCTGTGATGGTCCTCTTTAATTCCAGCTGTGATACTATATCACTTATATACATCATGGCTGCAATGTTTTAATGTTTCATTTTTAGACTGTAATCAGTGTTAGCTATTTAATCTGAATGGTGTTCAGCACCAGACAAGACTTCAAATTTTTTTTTTCTTAAATACCAGATTAAACTGGGAGAGACAACACATACATGAGCAAAAATGAAACAAAAGTAAAAGGTTACCATTCTCTGACTGACTTTGAGGAAGTTATGGACAACAGGTCAAAACCCCAAATAAGGTAAATTGCTGTAATTTTATAAGCTGCATTAGAAATGCACAGACCACCACACATGAAAGATCTACTATGTTATATGTGATCTTGCTTGAATGTATTGTTGTAGCTCCCTGGTTTGCAGGAGGATCTTCTTATTCTCTTTGTACATATGTGTGTGGTGAGGGGAATCCAATCTAGTAGAGGAGAATTATCTGATAAAATAGTGGTAATTTCCCAGACCTGCTCCAGGAACTTGAATTCTCATGTGCTGTTTAACAGAAGCCAAGTTGCACATCTGGATTTGATGGGTAACTCTGTGTTATTGTTGGGGGTTGAATAATTTCTTTTCTGTGGAATTTTCCCCTATTGTTATGCTAAATACTTGTGGCTACAAGTTAGTTGCCTCTCACCAAAAGGTNGTTGTTGTTTTTATGCTGTTTGCCTGGTTAGATATATTAGTAAAGAACTGTTATTCCTATCCCCATATCTTCTGCCTGAAAGCGTCTGATTTCAAATTATAGCGATTGAAAAGGAGCGGGTCACGGGAAAAAAAACGGCAGTCTTGCCTATCCTTGGCAAATACCTGTCTCAAACTGAGACAGTTACCTACTTGTCCACAGGTAATACAGACTTCTATGCCATTGCCTTCATGTTGTTTCATCCCCATTATGAGTAGCTTCATGTTTTGCTGGTCATTTGTAAATGAGATATACAGCTTCATCAGTAAGGCACTGGAATGAAATCCCGTAATTTTCCCACTCTTAAACCAGGATCTAATTTACATGAATACTACACTTCTGTGTCTGCTCTTCTAGGCTGTCTTCAGAACTGGATCTGTATTTGAATGTTGCTTACACATGGTGGTTGCATTACCCTCCTGAACACTGACATTCAATATTAGTAGCAGTACTGTGTGCAGTCAGAAATATGAAATAAGACACAAAGGTCTAAGTCAAGAAATTCAAAGTTCTTGCCATTCAGACAGTTAGGCCCTGTTTTACATGGAGATGGTATCTCTCTGTTATTTAGGAACCTTTTCCCTCTCTTCATTTTTTATAAAAGGCAAAGGCTCAGATTTCCCACTCTTCTACCTCAATATTGGTGGAAAATAATTTGTTAGTTTCCTTAACTTTCTGTAGATGAGTGTTTATGATTTTTCAGCCTCTGGGATTCTTTTATTTTTGAGCAAATTTTAAAAAAGAAACAAATCTCCCTACACAATTTGATGTGACTTGAATTATAGGGCAGGGTCTTTATCAGAAGTTCAGAAATACAGTTGCAAAAGAAAAATTTAAAACCCAGTTCCAGGAAAGAAGTTCTGTATTAATCTTTAGCTGTTCCTGTCTTTCATCTCTCTCCAAAAGATCTCATTCCTTCCCCTTTGCTTCTGCCTGACTCTGAAGGTTTTCATAACACATCCTCTCTATTTCTTCATGTGGAACAGCTCCTCCTTCTCTCTCCTATGCCTTTATTCTTACTTCTCTCTCTGCTTCTTTTTTAAAAATGAATTCTGACTCTGAATCTATATAAAATAGAATTGTGATAATCTCAGTGAGTTTATCTTTCTCAGCTATAAGGATCAGAAATCTTCTTCCTTTTTACCCTCTGTTTGCTCACCAGTGACTGAATTTGTCCCTGCTCCAAGTTCGTCTGAATTTACATTTATATTTCCATACTTTTCCTTCATTATTATATTCTTTTGCAGTTGGCAGCAGCTGTGCAGTTTAAAGTGTTTTCAAGGGTGTTATGACATCATGCAATAGTACACTGTAAAATTTTCTCAGTGAACAAGGATCACACTAGATTTAGAACTATTAATTTCATGTTTGGCATATATTTCCGAATATCTGGTAACATATTGAACATATTTAGAAACTTTTCCTCCTTATCAGCTTTTTGGATTTTTTTTTTTGGTTTGTTTGCCAGAGGGCATGCAGCCCATGTCTCTTAGCTTGTCCTCTTTATGTGGGGATGAGGATACTTAATGAATGCGGCTGCTTCTTCAAGACGGGCTATTCCAGCGTCCCAGTTTGGTGTCAAGAAGATAAATAGTGCTTGCTGACATCACTTCTAAAATTGATCAGCCAGTCACTTATGAGGGAGGTTCTGAATGATGGGGATTCATGAAGAATGCTGAGGCAGGTTTAAGCACACAAAGATTTACTGTTGCATTCTCTGGCTTGTAACATATAGACTTCAACAGTCCAAGTTGCTTTTGGGGAAAAAAATATGGGGAAAAAAAAAGGAAGAGAGAAACAGAACAAGGAAAGGAAAAAAATATTTCTGATTATCTGGAAAGAAGAGTGACAGCATTTTCTCCAGTGCACTCAGTCATGAGGGTTTTATCATCATGCTTTCTGCTAGTACTATGTACTTTTCATCAGGACAGTCCCCACTCTCTTCCCTGCCCTTGCTCGCTTTTGTTGTTGATCTTGCTGCCATCAGGACTATGCAAAAATGAGCAAATGTTACGTTGGTTTTTATGTATCATTTTTATATATCACTGCACATAAAGGGTTGAGAAATATTTGTCAAGAATTTATGTGAATATTATTTCGTTATGCCCCATCTTTTTTTTCTCTGATTTAAACTAAAAACTACAAAGCAAGAGTAAAAAGAGGTGGGTAAGATAATTTTCTTATCCCCAATAATAGTCTCCCATGAAACCCCATGATACAGCAAAATCAGGGGTTTGCAGCTATCAGGCCATGAGAATGACAAGAGCACAACAAGGAAAATACTGGGACCAACAAGGGAAATACTGCTAGAGAGTCAATGAAACATGTTGCCTCAGCAGCTTCAGAGAAAGCTTACAAAGCTGCAAATAAAAACCCCGTAGGTGATTGTTTTTGTTTCTAACATGAGATGTCATGGAACTGCTTCAGCATGAGAAGAAAGGAAGAAATCATTGCTAAACATCAAGGACTTGGAATATGAGCCCTGTCTATTTTGTCTGGTCAGCTTCGGTTGTCTTTATGAGTTTTTTATGGCATAAATAATTGATGTCAAGGGTCTGGTGATATCAAAATACGTTAATCTGTTTAAACTATTTAAGTTTTCTTATTTATGTGCATAAATTCTGAACCAACAGTAATTCTGCAATATTTTAAATACTGACAGAGTTAAGAGGAATAATACATAAATATTTGCAAAGGAATTACTTAAGTAGCTCAAAAATACCTTAAGAGATAAAACGTTAATACTTGTGTAAATTATGTTTTGCTCTGCCTGAAATTAAAAGGTTATTTCTAGTAGCTTTACCTTTTTTATTATTTTCCTCCAAAGGCTTTTTTTTTCTCTACAAGCCAGAGGAAAATAAAATATTATGTTGAAGAAACACATGAGCAGAAATATAACATGGAGCAAATAATTGACAGTAACAATATTTTAAAATATTAATAGATGAGGATAATACAAATAATCTGCATTGTAAGACTCGGGCATGATGAGGGATTTTATTAGCTCTTTTTGATGGAGAAGAAAGACATGCTGATTGATTAAAATATACTTATGTTGAAAACAAAAAAAAAAAAAGAAAGAAAAACATAAAAAAGCATTCTAAAGCAATTTTCCTGAAGAAAATTTGCTGTCTGAATGATGTGTATACAGAATGGGAGACTGTAATTTCAAAGACCTTAGGAAAATGCTGAACTCTCGTCTTAATGTAAATGCATCCAATAAAACCCTGGTTTTTTATATGGCTAAGCAGATTTCAAATGCATTTGAAATTTGAAACACACTTTGATTAATTCTTTGGAGATGGAATCTACTGAAAGTTACTTTGAAAAGGGAAAAAGATACAGTCAGAGCATGTATTGAGTTCTTCAATATCCAGGTTTATTTCTCTCTTATGAGGGTGATCTTAGTTGGAGTCTTGTGGGCTTGGTTCCAGCACTCTAGGCAGAACTGTGTTCTTCATTTACAACTCAGCAAAATAAGGTTTCCATAGAAAGGTAACTGGTGCTCAGCTGTGGACCAAATACTCCTGGTGACAAACTTTTGCAGATGCTATGAACTAAAGAGAAATTGCAGCTCTCTGGTCCCTGTGAAGACTGACTGTTTTGTTTGTTTCAGTATTTGGTACAGTACAGCACCTAAATGCACCACTCACTTTTGGCCACCAGGTTGCCAAAACTTGGCCACAATGACCTCTCATTTGTGCTGTTACTCTTCTTAAACTGTAATGTTTTATTTATAAGAGGGCAAGCATATTTGTAATGTTTTGCAGCCTCCATCATTTGAACTTGCATATTATTAATTTTCTGTGTAATTCGATGGTAATATATTATGGTCTTTTGTTTGAGATTCGGTGGCAAGCTGAGAAGTTTAACATTTTAAAAGAATGGAAATGAAAATTCTTTAAGTAGCAATAAAGTAATAGCTAAATAAACTTATAAATTAAAAATAACCTTTTTTAGTGATAAATACTGAAAATGTAAACAAATTCAATATGCTATGTTCATGCAAAAAGTGTCTTGAAAAAAACCAACTTTGTACATATTTAATCTCTAAATCCTGAAAGTTTAATAAAAAATATGTGTTTTATTCACTATAATAGACTGATATCTCTCATATTCTGTTCTGGTAACTAATTTCTCACTGCCTGTCACAACTGTTGTGACCAGGGTTGGTGGCCAGAAGATTGTGATCTTCTTAAAAATTGTGATTAGAAACATGACCAGCTGTGCTGACTGTACAATCAGTCTGTAGCATAGAAGCACTCATACCACACTGGCTTTTTTTTCTCTTTGCTTATCTTTTTGCTCATGAGACATAAAGTTGCTGTGCTCTGTTGAGCTGGTTGCCATATACAGTGACAAAAGTATAATATCTAGGAAAGACAGACAAAGCTGGATGTTTTGCACAGTCCATTCCTCCAGAGGATTTCAACTTCACCTGTGAGGACATTCCTACCTAATCCCTTGAGAGTGTTTATGGACTTGTCATCCATGAATTTTCATCATCTTTTTTTGAAACATAGAATTCTATCTGCCTTCACAATGTCCAGTGGCAACAAATAATATAAGTTCAAGACCTTTTAGATGATACTTTATCTATTTCTTTTTTACCTTGTAATACTTTAAAATTGTCCTCGAAGTGTTAGTGTTCTAAGTTATTTACTGTTACTCATTTTTATTTTCACCATCTTCATAATTTTATAAACCAAACCTTCTTCTCTCTTTGCCAAGTGTTTATCTGCAACCAAATCAGTCAGCTTCTGAAGTTATTATCAGATCTTAATGCATCTGGAACAGCAGCTGAGATCATTCAGCTCTGACAACTTCATACATCTGGATTTTGTGTGGAAACTCCTAATATATTCCTTGTCTATTGGGAGTAATTTTTAATTCTTTCTTCCAAGCATTTTTCCCCCCCCAACATTATGTATTCAAGGAAGTTTATTGTTCTTGAAAGGAAAAAAAAAGTATACAAATTGTTTTACAATTTGTATAAATTGTAAGTCCTGACAAAAGTTCACACAGAGCTTGCAGGTGCCAGTTATATAGCATCTCATTTAAAAAATAAAGAGAGTACATATCTTGAAGCTAAGAGAATTAATTTGTAATAGTATACTTGAACTAAAGTTCATTGCATATTTAAAAGTATAAATAAAAAAAATCCAGATTGGTAAGTTGCTTTTAAAAACAAAATAAATACACATCATGAGCATATTGCTCATGACTGATTCTTTTTTCTGCCTTTTTTTTTTTTAAATACTCTGCTGATATATGAACTACATATTCTCAAAAAAAACAGTTCTCTGTTAAATAGTTGTTTGTTGTGTAGAACAAAATGCAGCAATATATCATGGAGTCTTCATTTATTAAGCATGTTTTACATCTTAATATTCCAAAACTTTACAAGTATAAGTATGCATCAAAGGATGGGGCTGAAATGGCATTAATTTCTGAAGAATTGGAATCTTCCTAGACTCCTTGTGTTGCGGTTTTGTTATTTTCATTGTTTTCCTTAAGTTGTACTTGTTTTCATGTTCCCTGTACAAATGGTTTCTCCCTGTTACCCCCCTCAGTTATTCCCTTAGTTGGTCCACTCCAGGCCCCCTTTTCCCNTTAGGGATTCAGGGAATCCCGAAGACGAGCCACACCTGCCGCTTAAACCACCGCGTGGGCTAGCTGGGTGGTCAGGTGTTGGACAGCGGTGGGCAGCAACAGCCTTGGAAATATTATAAAGAAAAACATAATGATTTCATAATTGCAGTTTAGCTTCAAAAGCAAAATTCCTTTGTATCTTTGTTTTCTAGGAGGTAGATCAGTCATTAACTGAACAAAATTAAATTATATAAATGATGGTTTACCCTGTTATCTAGGGTTAGTATGGAAAGCCAATTTTCTGTTAATATTTTCAATAATCAAAAATCTAAGAAATTTTTAAAAAATGAGAAAAACATTAATCGAAATTTATGTCCTTAAGAAATACATCCAGAAAGGAATGTAATAATGTATTTTTACATGTTTTTTTCTTTGCCATATTTTTCTATATACAATTTTGCATAGAAATGGTAAGAAAACTGTGGTCATTCCAATGTTAGAAGCCTTTCTACTTAAAATGTAAAATCACATTCCTGTCCACATATATTTATTTGTATAGTTTTCAATTTTTATGGAAAACTTGTATTTTATTGTGATTTTCTTCACAGAAGTATTTCTGACTATATAATTTTACAGACATTACTTTTTAGTAAGTTCAAATCTTAATAGAGACACTTTAAAAAATTCTCTAGGATCTGAAGTCCCAGTAAAAATAGATCATTACTTGAATGTAAACTGACCTATGTGTTTCTGAGATATACTGTAAATCAGATGATCAAACTGTATGCACATGCATATAAAGTGATTTTGCTATAACACAGTTCTCTTTCATGCAGTCAGTAAATGGAAAAGGAAACTGTAATGCGTGCTCTAATTTGCTTTTAGCAAAGCAATTTGGTAGTTTTAACAAAATAAAGTAACAATCCTATACATCACTGGAAAGTCTACATGGAGCAGCATCTGTTAAGCCACTTATTATATACCTGTCTTGTGAAATGCTCTTTTCTGATGAAAAAAATTAGTTTGACAGAACAAAGTCTGTTACTTCATGAATATATAACGACAAATTAAATACTCTTACCTGGTTTCAAAACAAAAGCTGTGACCATGTGTTCTTGAGCACCTTTGGAAAGTTTATTCATAAAGGTGTCTTCGCACTTTAATTAATAAATGATACATTGCATCACAATCTTGAAATATGGAAACACTACTTTGCATATTGTTTTAAAAGGAAAGTGAGCGCAGATAAACGTAAATTTTCTCTGTTAAACTTCACATTTACTTCTAAGTGCAATCCAAATCTGATTAGAGAGTATTAGAAGAGTACCCAGAAACTACATGACTTCTAGTCATGCTGAAGACAGATAAGGTGTAAAATGGAAAACTGGGATGATTGTGGTTTTCTGCCAGAACTATTTAACAGCTCTTAGTTCTTACAGTCTGTCATTTGAGGCTGTCATGAGCTCAGAGAGACTTGTTTAATATCCCCTACATTTTTATTAGGAACTGTATTTGTGCTACTCCGTGTGCCTACTTGCAAACTACTGTTGTTCTGAGTGCAATACAGCAACCCACAGAGGACTTGTTTGTGCTGTAAATTTCAAAACAGAAATATTTTTGATTACACTCAGAAATAACACATTGTACTGGTTTGCCATCCTCCATCTCTAAGCACTGACTCCCAAGTATTTTCTGAAGCTGCTAAATTTTGCATCCAGTGAAGTGTTTTTTTGGTTTCTGACACCGAGCATCAGTAGTTAAAAGGCTGGCTGAGAAAGTTGGGATTGTTCATCTTGGAGAGGTGAAGATTTCATGGAGATCTCATAGAAAGCTTCTAGTATCTGAAGAGGGCTTACAGGGAAGCTGGAGAACACTTCATCAGGATCCACAGTGATAAGACAAGGGGAGTGCGTTTAAACTGAAAAAGAGTAGGTTTAGATTAGACACTAAAAAGAAATTTTTTTACTGTGAGGGTGGTGAGACACTAGAACACATTGCCCAGAGAGGCTGCGGATGCTACATCCCTGGAAGAGTTCAACACCAGGTTGGATGGAGCTCTGTACAAGCTGGTCCAATGAAAGGCATCCTTGCCATTTCTTTCCAACCCAAATCATTCTGTAATTCTAAAAATTCTCTTGAACATGAATGGAAATGCAGGATGCAGTAAGTAATTCATGTTGTGCTAGATTATATGAATGTGGATCCAAATCTCACTTAGGACCAATGATCACAATGGTGCTTTGCCTTGGAATATACTTTTCTAAGGCTAAAATACTATCTGCAGAGTTGTGATAATTTTACCTCAAAGATAGAAACATAAGTGAAAGACTACCACAAAAAAACTGAACTTCAAAGCTGTCATGATACCTCTTGGAACTTACTTCAAACATAGTGCAGTGAGGGAAATGCATAATTTTAATTTGTTAATTTAATACACTCCAAAGTAAATTACTTTATAGTGTCCCTTCAGGTTCACAGCCCAAAGTACAGGAACGTGTTTGTTTACTCTCTCAAATTGAAAATCATTGATTTCCTTTAGGAATTCGTCCTTGTTGACTGTGAATGAGTCCATTTGTTTCATGATCTGGTCAAAATATGTATTAATAAAGGACACTGTATTTTTATATTGGCAAAGAGACAATAATTAATTTTAGTTGCTCACATAAACTTCAATTTAAATAAAGATAATATACAAAGATGGTTTCCTTTTCCCCATTTTGTAAGATAAGGAAGGAGAGAGCTATCTAAATACCATCTAAACTGGGACAGAGGGCTTGTTTTGTTAATTATTTTTCAGCATCATTGATCATCCATTCCTAAATCTGTAGGAATAGGCATGTAGTACTGCCACTACTCTGGCTTAGAATTGAATCAAATAAAACACTGCCAAGTTTAACAATTTTTAATCCAGGCAAATTTTACTGTGTAGATCATCATATAGCAGAAGAATGAACTCATGTTGTTGATGAGAGTTCAGGAGTGAAAGGGAACTCTGGGAAAAAGCTGCCAAAAACAAGGTCTCTTAAAACTCTGCATAAAATGTCTTTATGACTTGATTGATCAGACATAATTAAATAACTGCGTATTGAATAATTTCAGACATGCATTGCACGGACAAAAGTTGTTTTTATTCAGGTACACAGGAGAAGGTAAATGTTCAATTCTTACACAGTTGCATGGGGGTTAAAGTATTTTATTTTCTTTTTAACCTGAAGGAAACCAAACATAGTTTCTTTCTTTCTGGGAGAACTGTCTAACCATAAAACCACAGTCTAATCTGAATAAACACATTAACTATTTCTTGTGAAGGTAGAAGTGTGAAAATAATGAAGCTGGAAAGAAAAACCAAGAAATCACACATGTCTCTGTTCTAACATGATGCAGGTTACGACCTGCAAAAAAGGAAACCTGGAGTTTCGAATCATTATCACAAGACCCAACTGAATTCTTGCAAGTGTCCTCTCAGTCCAGTATATGGATTGAGGCATGTTGCCACAAAGGCCTGAGATGTTTAGACAGTTTTTTAGACTATTATATATTTCCCATACGAGAAGTCTTTCAGGAAAGACCCCTTGGAGTAATCACAAGTGCGTGTATTTTGGGACCAAAGGTGAAACTGATAATACACTGACAGTGTAGTGTATTAGTAGTGCAGGGTCACAAGGACTGAAAGCTAAAGTTGTGTTTGGTACCCAAGGGGATAGTAGCAGACAGATTAATGACTTTCTAAGCAAATTCAAGAAGTAAATTTAATTTCTGAGTCTCAGTGTCCACGACTGAGGTAGTCTACTTCCTAATGCTACACTATGGTAAGTCTATTACTAAACACATTGCCTCCGATTTTAGGAAGTAGAATGGACATATATAGAAAGTACATAAACTTCTTTTTCTTCAGAGCTATGCCTAAAAGAATATTCTGAAGCTTGAGTAAAACCAAGATAAGCTAGCTTTTATTCTTTTGAAAGATACAGTAATTTTCAGAGCCTGCCAATCAATCAGTGTTGCTAATTACTTCTAAACAGACCTCTAAGATGTGCTGCTATGTGCTCTCCACTGCCAAGTGTTGCTATATAATTTGTATAAAGGTGGGAAGGCACTGAGGAACTGTAATCATGCTGAGCCACTGGACATAATTACTAGTGCCTTTCTGTGCAACATCATTAATTTTGCCCTAGTTTTAAGGGTCTCCTTGGATTGCTCCTGAAATTAATTTGTATGTTTAAAGCAACTTCAGATTTGTGACAGGGAACTATGCTAATGATTCATAATGTCTAGTTCAGTGACTCATTTTTCTTCTTCTGAGGTTGGCAGAATGTTGTACATTATTAAAAAAAAAACAAACCCAAAACTTCTTTACATTTAGAAGTTAGAAAACAAAAGCTACACATTTCTGTTCATCTTGGTCTATATTGTGACTAGACTCTGGTAATATCTTTTTTTGATATTTATAAATATAGACAGACTGGATCTTCACTTGGATTTTTTTGAATCCCTGAAAATAAGTAAATAGTTGTAACTGACAGCTAGCAGGTTTTTCTTTTGTATTTTCTTCTTCCTGTAGAATAAAATTCTTAAGTAAAATATTTACTTAGATTTAGACTAGTCATTGCTAGGCTCTAAATTTTTATGAAAGAGAAAGCAAAGCATGCCAATTGGATATTTAAAAAAATATTATATACAAGGAAGAAATTTTTAGAATCTATCCTTGGTAGCAAGTTAAATCCTCATATGCATTTTTCTGGAGCATTATCTTTTGAACCTGAAACAGCGTTTACAAGAAGAAAGAGTTGAAATTGCCTTGTTGGTTATCTTCCTCATAAGCATATAGGTTTAAAAAAAGAGAACACTGTGAAAATTGTGATGCAGAGACTAAAGATTGCACCAGCATTTTAAAAAAAGCATAGTTACTAGTACTTCTTGATATTCTTATACTGATTCCATCAGTTGCCGTCTCCCCTTTATTATAATATCTCCATCTTCTTCCAATTCTTAAATGCCCTTTCTGACACCACTCTATAAATTCTCTTGGGTAAAATTAAGTCCCCTATTTCTTACTGTGTAGACTACATCTACATACAAAGTTATTAGGATATATGCAAGTAGTTCAACCAGTTGATGCAAAAAACCAGTGAGATACCACCTCAGGAACACACCACATGATTGAGTTCTAGGATAATGATTACATTCCTGACTTTTATTCCCTAGAAAAGCAGATTTTTTTCATGAGAATTCCCTGTATGCAGGACAATGTTTCCTCAAAGGTTCAAACTTTGAGGCAACAACTTAAAAGGTGGAGAATAAACGTATCTGAGAACAAAAAAGAAAGAGTCCAAGTATTGTCTCATGCAGTCACCTTCGTGAGGAGAAAGCACATACTTAATGTTCAATATGGTGAGTAAGCAGAAGCTTTTTAGCATACCTAAATTAAAAATGTTCCTCCCAGTCTGTTAGACTGTATTCACATTCTCCTAAATTATTTCTTAAATTTTGAACCATCAAATAATTTTTGAGACAAAAATTATTTTGAAAAATTTCAAAAATTATTTTGAAAATTGTCTTCTGAGAACCCAAACAAAGTAGCCTGTTGTGGGCTAATACTGTCAGAATGCTCTGCATTTTGGCAAGGCTGGAGAATGTTTCAGCAGAAAAATTCTTCAAAGGAAATGAAAATTGAAAATTAAGATTTCTATTACTCTACTCTGTAGAAGATAAATTAAAAATAAATTTAAAGTAACAGTTAGAAGGGTCAGCATTCTAGATAGTTTTGGTGTTTGCATGATCTGTAAAATAATGAGCTCATTGAATTCATGTGTTCATGAATATTTTCATCACATATTGTTCTTCTTGACCAGTACCTGTATAATTGCCATAATAAGCCACTTATATTTTTTTCTGTGTGATATTGCCTAGTAAATTCTTACTGGAAATATTTCCAGGTTTCCACTCAGAAATTTACATAGCAGTCAGCAGTTTATAAAGGCAGTTCAGGATTCTTTTCTATTCCAATAAAAAGCATTTTCAACAAATAAAACCTTTGAGAAGCATGTTGTACTTGTCATCACATGCATTTTCTGATAATACACAGTGACGATGTTTTTAAAATTCCTTATTTTTAAAACAGCAACTGTAGTTCATTCATTTCTTACTGACATACTACAGTGCCATAGCAGATAAAGATCTTTCACAGTTTTCATTACGATTAGGATATGCTTCTTCAAATTACTATTTAAAGATAAACATTTTCCAATGTTTACTGCCCTTCTTTGAAACAAAAATAAAATTTGATCAGATTTCATGCCTGGTTTTTTTCCATAAGTGAAAATTCCTTCCTTGCAGAGAGCTTCTCTCAAAGTCCATGGTAGCTAAAAACATCATAAAATCCATTCCAAAAATACCAATACCCTCCAAACATCTTCCATGTCTAAGTTATTTAAAGTATTTTACATCCTCAAAGAAATGAGAAGAGAGAAAATTCATTCCATGTTTAGAGATATTTTCCTCATTTTGAAGTAGACATCACCTTCTTTGAGATTCAATTATTTTGAGGTCTACAGTACTAGAAATGTGGTAAACCACAACAGCATTAGCTTTAATTGTATTAAGAGGCTCTGCCTATTTTATTAAATTCTGGGATACTTTTGAGCCTTTGGTCTGATTTCCCTAGTTGTTCCCTATTTTTAAGGAGTTGGTTTACATTCAAAACAGTGTTACATGGGAAAGAAAAAAGCACAGGTATAGGGCCAAGAATGGATTGTCAGACTAATAAAAAAAAATTAAATGCAAATGAAAAGCCACAGTCCAGCTACAATGATAGTTACAATTACAGTACAAATTAGTACAGGAAAAACTATATATTATTACCCTGAGAATTCTTTTAAAAATCCCATTTTTTAAAGTATATATATCCTTTTTCGCTGATACTGTACTCACCTTCCCAATGTCCCTCCAGTTTCTCCAGCCGAGTGGTGACGTACTGTCATGGTGAGTCATCAATGCAGTGCTACTCGTCAGGGTCCCATCATTCTCAGTGTTAGGATGTGCTTGGGTTTATTTTTGTATTTCCTCACCATGGCTCCTGCCTTCCGTCTGAGTGCGAGCATAGCCCTGCAGCCTCCCCAGGCTGGGCCAAAGCAGCTCCTCTTATTTGGGCAGTGACCCCCTGGGTGTGCCGGACCCTTCCCGTGGAGGCACCGGCAGAGCCGGGGCTCGGGCACAGGGACTGCGATATCTATTTGGTCCTGAGCGTGCAGCTGGAAACAGCCCAGGCCAGCCCTGAGACTGGTGCTCTCCAGAGCCCTGGTCTAGGAGTGAAAGAAGTCATTGCTACTGGGCTCTAGATAGACTTTAGAAAACATAAAAAATAAATCTTCCTGTTTCTGGTCTATATTAGAAATGTATACTAATGTATACTACCTATGAACCCAGCAAAACCAAGAGATAAATAAAGTCTCTTAAGCTTTTCTTTTATATAAGAAGCTACTGTAGTGAAGTGATTTTATGCTGGATTTTCTTTTTGTCACAGAAAAATAAATTTCAGTCTAGTGAAAATTCTCCTAAAAATTGTCTTCTTTCCTTAAGTCATTGAAAAAAAAAAAAAAGGGACTGAAAAGTCAGAAAAAAGCCCCTGGAATTTAGACCTGACAACTAATGAGAAAATAATTTGACTTTGAAAGTTATTTTAAAGTAAAAAGGACAACATAAAAATGTGGGAAACACAAAAAAAAAAAGGTCACCAGCCTGCTCCAACAGTTAATTTTGTGATTAAATCTGTTATATTGGAGCTAAAAAAGAAAAAAAGCCCAAAACAGTTTCATTATTGAATTTCATACACTGTCTCACTACTTTCTGGATTTTAAAGAAATTATTTGGAAGAGCATGAATTCCATGTAGTTATCTAATTTTTTGCTTAATTTTCTGTTTTCCACTTACAGATTCCATCTTCAACACCAATTCTCTAGCACACTCTTTAGTAAATACTTAAAAACAACTACAAGAACAAAAGCCTAAAGGATTAAAATTTGATTGTTAAGAAGTCTTTAGTAGGTAACATCTTCAGTCTATATTTTTTACGAGTGAACTGTCAATATAAAGCTTAATCTTCAAATTATTGAAACCACTTGAAAGGAAAGATAATACCTGAATAACTAAAGTATAATCTGGGACTGACCTAAGACCTTTGAAAATCTATTAAAAAAAAAAAAAGTAACTAAATACAAGTACAGAAATTTCTTTCCAGTTATTATACTTACCTGGGCTGAGACTTTCTTTCAATCTTTACATTTATTGGAAGCAAGGTATTAGTCATGCTTATTTCAAGTGTGTGTTCTCAATATTTTGTTATAGTTTCCTTCTTTCCCTTTCCGGAACAAAATCAGTGATTCCATTCTGGAGTTAAAATTCCCTACTATGAAATTTTTTGATCCTTTAATTCTGACCAGCTCTATTTAGAAATGTTTTCTCCTAGTCCTGATTATATTTAGACACAAAATATTTTATATAAATGGGTAAAATTAAAAGGTCAGGATTTTTGTGTATCAAATCTACTGGAAAAAGGAAACTCGTGTTGTCACAGGACATCTACCATCTCTTTATAGGTGAGTAAAATGTGCTGAGGGACATCTCAGAATGGGATTTAGGGAATATTTTGCTGAAGCCACATCCTGCTATTATTATCTAAATTAAACTGCAGAATTAAATTGCCACAGGACGAAAGTCAAAAGTACAAATTAAATCAAAAAGCAATTAGAGATATCTGTGGCTTAAAAGTCCTTACAGACCTTTTAAATGCCAAATTATAAATAGGAATTTTAACTAAGGAGATGCCAATACTGCAAGCTGTTGGAAGCTGAGAGAGAGTATGCTGGGGAAAAGACTACTCTGTACACAACCCATTTTTGTATTCATTTTCTGACTATGTTTCCACTTGCCACAATAAGCACAGGGTACTTTTCTAGATGGATACTTGTTCTTATTTCATACAACCATTCCTAAAAGTTGCATTTAATTTCTGAAATATTCCATTATCCCTGAGCTGCAAGAGACTTAATGTATATTCAATAAGATTAGTAACAAAAGTAGATTTTGCTTATTCTTAACGCATTCATGTCGTTGAATCTATTGTTTTGGGCAAAATGTTGAAAGAGTAACCTTTAATCTAGCTACTTTAAAAAAGAGCAAAAAATAAACAGAGAAGTAGACTCATTCAGGCAAGACTATATTCATTGATGATGTCAGGAGATGAAGCCTTGCAAAAAAAAAGCAATTTATTTGCATTAAAATTGCCATTTTAAGGAAAAAAAAATCATGCTAATGCCATTAGAGAAAACAACTCTCAGTTTTGAAAGCTAGAGCTGATTTTAAACTGATCTGACGTATTTGTTGCTTCCTTGTTTATAGGATGACAGGAAACAGAATTCTCAGAAAATAAGAGAAGACTTTTAAGGCAAATACAAGGTAAAACAAGAAGAAAAAATGAAGAATTAGGAAAAATTTCTCTTAGAATTTTTCAGAATTACCTTGTTTGAGCTGTGCAACAAAACTCATGCTTAGAAACTTGGATCAATAGTTGGAGAAGCCAACAAAGTAAAAAGATTGAAACCTAGTTCACCCAGGATATTTACAGAAGGCAAAGTAATTAGAAAATTTAACTTCAAATTAGAAAACATAACTTCAAATTCAAAACCCAGATAATTTAGCAAGCTCAACAGTGCTTATCTTTTCAGCTCATATTAAATAAAAAACACACAACCCCCTAAACATTAAAAACAATCTAATACACCATCAATGTTCAAGCAAAGAAGATTAATTCCCAGAGTTTCCTCCTTTCTGCAACACTTCCCAGCTACTGAGGAATGATTTGACAAAAATATATTTCACATGAATTGACCGTGGGGCTCTGAAGTTTGAAGCTAGATGATGGCAACTATGGAACTGTAAATGAAACATTACGTGTCTGATGAGTAACTAAAAAGACAGGCTATAACACAGCTGGAAACTTTCACTAAAAAAGTAAAATTATCATTTTGGCTATGGGAGGAATGCCATTTTCAGTAACATTGCTGAATAGGCAAGAGAGAAGTCTATTTGGCTGGGACCTATGTTTACAGCAGAAGGGAAATTGTAGAGACATTATTGTGATTGATTCTCACAGTATGCTGGATCAGCTAAAGGCTCGTACTTCTGACATTTCGGATTTGTATAAAAGAAAAATATATTTCTGTCCCCTTATATTAGCTCAAGCATCAGTACAAAATATTGCACATTAACAAGAAATACATTTCTACGCAGAAAGCAGTGTTGAGAATTATTGCACAGGAAATTTTATTCCCCTTTTTTTGACATAGTGTTTGATGTACTTGAACGTACAACTATGTCTGAGGGTGTGTTCTACACAAATCAATCAATCGATCAGGTGAAAAAAGGTAAAACTGCGTTTTCATTAAAGATCAGAAAGAAGTTTTGCAGCAGAAGCTGGTACAGTCATGACAGAGTGAGGACAGCTGAAATACTTAATGGTCTCTAAACTCCCATATTAAATGTGTTCTCATATTGGCCTCAGCAATGCATTCATTTTAAGAAAGTTTGCTGATTCAGACCTTTTCTAAAAAGAAATTGTTCTGTATCCATACCTAATCCACTAGGTAAGCTTCCTTACGTTAATTTAAAACAGTATTGTTGTTTTCTCTATCTCCCAAACAGATAAAATCTAAATTAAGTAAGACTGAATAGAATAAGATATATTTTCTAGGAAATTTGCCAGGTAAAGTGTTATTTATTCTTATATAGCTAACCCAGCGTAAGGTATCTGCCTATCCTGATCTGACGTTTTAAAGCTAAGATTTTACTTTGCTGAGAGCATTTTTGTCCCACTAATATTTCATGCTTATATTTGACGCTGCCCACCTGTTCCACTCCACTCTGGCTCAACCTAGCTAGCTCCACAGGTAGACCAGCGCCAAGAGTGGCCCACTTCCAGGATAGCAAGGAACCCAGAATATGAGTAGGGCTCTGAACCCTTGAGGATGTGCACACGCGAGAGAGTCCTTTTGTGATTCCAAAGAAGGTTTATTAGGAGAGCAGGAGGAAGACACCTAGGACCGAATAAGGGACACCACAAAAGGCACGGCTGCGAAGGTGACAGCGACTTAAATAGGGGACCGCCTCCTGGGCGGGTACAATACCATAACCAACCAGGGTATCCTAGGGGCGGTACACAAGGTGGGATTCCATAAACGCTGAACCAATAGGGGCAAGCATGGGTGAGGTACAGTGCAGGGTAACAAATCGTTTAATAATGTTCTGTGATAAGCACAGAACTTGCTGGGAGAATGGGAAGGGCCAGGAGGGATTGACAATCGAGTGGGAAGGGATTAGGGTGATGGACAGGGAATTCTCTGGAAATAGGGAAGGGACAAGGCTGTCATGACAAGAGTTGGGGCGGGAACTTGGGTAACC
>VXBI01001260.1:464229-535447 GCA_013397375.1 Toxostoma redivivum
GATCATGGGTGAATTATAGATATGTATTGTTAAAATTAGTAAATGCATTCAGTAATTCATCTCTTTGTATAGTATTTAATCCTTAAACAAATTTCCTTTGTAGTTTTTTTTCCTCAAGTGCCACATATATGCTTTAAAAGAAAAAAAAGAAGCTAGCAAAGAAACCTATCAATCTTTGTCAATTCAGAATTGTTCTTGAAAAGAGCATGTAAGGAAGACAAAGATATTATTCTGACAATCTTCACATCTCTGAAAGTTGTTTCTAAGTGCTGTATTAAACAATCTACATCAGCCATGGATCAAAATCAAGTAAAAAAACAAAAACAAAACACTATTATTTGGATTAACCTAATAATTTTATTTAACTGTTTTCTTCTTCAGAAAGAAATATAAAAAAATTGTTCTCACATTTACGTTCTGGTCGTTTCAATGTTTTGATATCAATACATGCATAAAAAGAGTTAATTAATGAGATTTATAGACAGTTCAAAAATCCCATACTCCTTAAATTTTCAATTCAATACAGAATTTTTCTGAAACATTCATATTTATTAGCCAATGTGGTGTCTATCTCAAACTGGGAAAAAAACTTAGAGATAAGGCTTCTGGAAACAAAGTGGCAGGAAAAAGCTAAGAATTTCAGATTGTGTCTCCTAGTAAAATTCCTAAACTATATTTAGGCATACCGAGTTAGAAGAAAAGTTTATGAAAACTTTCAGTAAGACTTCCAATCATGGATTGATTATGAAGAAGAATGCATGTATCTGAATGATTTCTTTTCTGTTTTATTCCAAATTTATGGAAGAAAAAAAAAAAAAAAGCCTAAAAGGTATTTTTAATCTTTTTTCATGGAGATCAGTCTATTAATACTTCACCTTCCTACAGATGCTAAATTCAAAAGGTTTTTTTTAATTTTAGAATATCTTTTGAAACAGAACTTCAGGACCAAAATAGTAAGACTAACCCTACAGATGCAAAATGCACTTTATTTAACTGTACTGTCACCATTTTTATTTGAACTTTAAAATATTTGTTCCAGTTCAAGTATTCAGATAATGAGCAGTACTATTTTGTTACTCTGTACTGCACTGTTGCTCATTTCTGACAAGATTTGGGTGTGCTCGACTGAATTAAAATATAGATTAGTATTTGATTTGCACTTTTGAACAAATATATGAAGAAAACAGCTAGACAACTTTTTAAAGTATTTTTTTTCTCCGTTATTATGCTGGGATAAGAAAGTTATAAAATAAATCTTTGCCAGAAAATCGTTGAAGTCCTTCTGTATTAGAATCATAGAACAAAGTGTTTGGAAAGGATTTCTGTGGGTTATTTTGTCTAGCCTTCTGCTCAAAACAGAGCTAGTTTCAAAGTTAGACCAGGTCACTTGAGGTCCTCCCCAAGATTAGAGATTTCACAAGCTCTCTGGGCTCGCCATTCCAATAATAACGATTTTGCTTTTATGAAATGCACTTTGTCATTTCTCCTGTTGCATCTTGCACCATTGCCTCTTTTTCTTTGCTGGGCACCTTATCCTCAGTCTATCCATTATCCGGGTATCAAGGTTAGAGAAGTGGCATCAAAGCTATGTTAACCACACTGCATTTGTAACCACACCCCACCCACTCTGATGAATGTGCATGTCCAGTATGAGTAGACCTTAGTTTGGTCATCCTTTACTGGTGGCCATACTTTTCTCACCCAAATGTTGTTCCTAAGCATGGAGGTCTGGAATGCCTGTGTTAAGCCTGGAGTGAAAGATCAGGGTTTATTACCAGTCGCAGCTAGGGCATCAGTCTTGACCATCCAGGCTCAGCCGTGTGTGTTAAGCCCTGCTGCCTATTGGCTCTGACTTGCAAACTGGTCTGCAGCTTTGGGTTGAACCTGAAGCTGACTCTTATCTTGCCATGTCTGGTGATTACCAAAGTGAGACCAGAACTTGTTGGTCAGATCCAGCCTTGCTTGGGTATGTGGAGCTGCATCCCATCAGTGAAGGTGCTGTCTTGCCCATATCCATAGGTATCAGATGATCTTTCCTCATGGAGCAGCTCTTATCACTGACTGACAGTCTGAGCACACCTTGCAATTAAAAACTCTGGTAAACAGCATCCTAAATATCTCTGTACTTTCTATGTCCTTTGCCACTAGTTTACCACCCCTCTTGAAAGCACTACAGTTTATTATTGGATTTCATTGGACTTAATTGGACAATTATTTTTATCAGACTTCATTTTTATAGCTGACATATTTATTTATGTCCTTCCTTGTTGCTTTCTGGCAAGCTTTATTTTCCCTTATATGCCCATGTGATATTTCTGTGTTAATCTCTGGCAAGTTGCAAAAGAGAATTAGGAAACCTTCTTCCCCTACAGAAGGGGACATCTGAGTACCATTGTCCTTTGCTTTCTCCACTGCCTCAGACAGGGATTAGGCACACCCAGCCCAGGTAGACAGGCTCCCCAACAGACTTTCTGACACATCATCTGTTGCCATGCCTGAAGCTTGTCTACAAATGAACATACACAGAGGGGAACTCTGTGGTCAGAAATCACAAGCCTCCAGTATCTATTATGGTAAAAGTTCATTCTCCTGCTGGGGAGGAGATGCATTCCCCCTGCTCTTGTGCAATGTAAGGCTCTTACCTCTGCACAGGCCCTATGAACATGTAAACACATGCAGCTCATGAAGCAAGTCACATCCTGGAACCTCCCATTACTTCATTAGGAAATCTGCTACTTCATTAAGAAATATGCCTGGGAAAAGGACTGTTTTCTCTGGGAGTTACATGTACATTAAACTCATCTCCTTAAGCCACCAAGAGACTTCTAGTGAATTTCTGAATAATGAAAGAAAAGTGAAAACTACAGCTTGGATATTGAATCTTTTTTTTTTTTCCTATCAGCTTTGTCTTCCTTTTTTAATATATTTTTTATCAACATTTTACAACTTTTTTTTTCCAAGATTGATAATTTAATATTTATATGTAGGAAAATTAAACTCTGAGAAAATATGTTAATTATAAAAATTAGCAAAACTATATACTGGAACTTTAGGCCTGTGCCTTGTAGGGTTTTGGAAGAATGAATTAAAACTATAACCTAAGTTTTTGCTGTAAAGTAATAGGGGGCTATTTTTCTGATCCACTGCATGTGTGTCCTGATCTCTCAGGAATTTGTCACCTCAGGGAAAAAAAGGAAGACTTAGCAATATCTGCTAATTATTATACCTTTTTTGTTTTTTGAACAAGAAGCCTTCTGAAAATAATTAGAGATAGTCTGAGATTTCACTGCTATTAATTTCAAACTCAGTTTTTATCTATAGATGTCTGATTTAGCACATAATAATTTTACTACCGATTATATGAGCAAATGATACCTGTTAGTGCTAATCACATTCATCACATTGATATTACTAATCATAGAACTCTTTAAAACTTAGATGCATGTGATCATCAATGTTTTGTTCAAATCTGCAATGCTGAGTATTTTTAAAGTTATCTAAAATGAGGCAATTTTTTTCAAGGCCATATAATCATTGTGACATGAAAAATGCAATGTTACAGTAATAAAGTATTAACCATAATCATGGTGCATTATAGAAAGATTTTATATATTGAGCTGCAGTTTTGGAAGTTTGGAGCTCATTTTTCTCTAACACTGAATTCTACTGATCTAGCATCTGGATATATTGCAAAAATGTAATTTCTTGAGTATTCTCATTTGATGGTAGAAGATGCAGAGGTATTGGCTCAGCAGCATCCTTCGAGTTTTCTCACTCTCCTCAAACAGCCATGACCTGGAATCATCCTGGAGGTGACACTGACAGTCTTGAAAGACATGACACACCTTTTACTACACTCAAGCTACTATACTACCTATGAAGAGTGATACTATTAAAGTGACTTTTTCCCCCTCTGGTTCTTGTAGATAGTGAAAGGGATTAATGTCATTTTGTGCTGCTTTGTGTGACTATGCCTGTGCTGAGTCAGGGGCAATAAAAAAGCAAGGCAGAAACACATGAGATGAGCAGTCCCTTCAGGCCAAGCAGGGGTTCTGCTCCTTATTCCAAATAGTATTTTTCTTTTAATTCAGTCAAAATATGAAATGCCTACAGATTTAGCCGGACCTATCACCTGTCAGGTGAGAGGTTTTCTCCCCAAAATTTTTTAAAAAGAACTACAAAGAAAACAAACTTTTTGTCTGCTGGTCCTTTGAACTAAGATTCTTGTTTGAGTGGCTACACTGTGGTTCAGAAGAGGATGCACTGGCCGAAGACACCTGTTTTTTCTTTTATGTTTGTTTTGGTTTTGGGTGGGGGTGGGGATCGTGGTGGTGGGGTATTTGTTTTATTTTATTTTTTATTGTTTGTCTGCTCTGTGGAAAAGTTGCATTCAATCACCTCAAAAAAATAAAATTCTATGTTGTTTCTATGTGACACCACTATTAGTTTATTAAGTAATAAATAACAACTACTGTAGAGTTTGTTCAGGAAAGGGCCAAGCAAGTTGCATCCTATGGGAAGAATGGAATTTATCACTTTCTATTGCTTCTTTTCACCCTATAGAACAGGTATACGAGCTCTCTTTTATTTTCCAAAATAATTGTTTCTAAATAATATTTCTAATAAATTGTATGGATTTTAGCATTACCTGGAAACTTTACTAACCATCATAAAATGAGATGACTGATAAATTTTCCTAAAAAATACTTTGGAAAAGTCAGATCTGAATTTCAAATATCAAGTTATTTCTTTGTAATGAAGTAAACCAGAGTCTAAAGAAACATAACAAACTATTACTCTCATTTATCCAGATATTTGGAGAGTATATTATTATTAAATTCAATATTTTTTGGAAATAAAAATTTCCAGGTGGCTACAAAGTACATATAGTGCCCCCAAATCTGATAATCTGCATTAGTTCCTACAAATATATCATAAATTATTTGAGGTTGAGCCTTGGTGCAATTATGATAAAATGGAATTGTTAAAACATCTGCAACTATGTGGGAACTGATAAGTGGAATTTATACTTGAGAATGTAATAAGAGTTGACACCTATTTGTGACATGACTGTAACATATACTGCCTGCAGCATGATAGCATCACTATTTCTAGCAGGCAAAGATGTATTTGCTAAAGGTGAAAATGTCATTTAAACAATTTATACCTTTCAAATAGTCTAAGCTAAATACCTTGTACAGTTCTTGCCTTTTCAGAATAAATATACACAACTTGAAATTCTGGATAAAGAAATAATGCATCTGTGATTATTAAGTCAAGCCAGAATATACATTTGCAACAACACACATGGCTATCTGAAGAGGAATTAGTTTTGTTGTGGCATAGATTAGTAATAAAATATTGCTGTGAATCTGTGTATAATAATTTGACATCCTGGATATCTGTCTAGTTTATTTATCTTGCAAATAAAAGCCATGGAACTGTTTTAAAAATCTCTTTATATTTAGACAGGATCTAACAAAATCATAACCTGTTGTGGTCGGGGTTCTTGTTGAGGTGAAACAAGTGAAGAAGCAAGAATGGCCTTTGTGAGGGTTTCTCAGAGATGTTTATTTCAGCCCCACATGTGCACAGTCCCAGAGTTCAGAGGCAAAGGCAAGGGCAATGGTCTAGGGCTTTAGGTTAAGTACTTGGGGGTTTCACAAGGGTGGGGTTAGGGCGTAGGGGCCAAGAGGGAACCAGGGTGGGAGTGACCAAAAGGCTGACAGACAGAGAGGGCAGGGGGCTGTCCTAAGGAACAGAACAAGGTTATAAGGTTATCGGGTTATCAGGTTATCTTGACCTGATAGAATTTGTTACCAAAAATGAGGTAACTGAGAGGCTTCTCCTATCTTTCTAACTGGGGGAGCCTTTTAAGGTCTCTACAGCCTCCTTCACAATACAACTTGCTCCCATATGAGAGGCAAAGAAGCATATGGTCACAGCTGAGACTGAAAAGGAAGTTTGAGCGTAAGTCAAGAGTAATTTAGACATAAACTCAAAAGTTATTTTTATTTACATGAGAAATTATATTTGAGTGCATAAATTGACTCTTCCATTTGGTGACATGTTTAAAGATTAAAATGAGATGGTTGTTACCTCCCATGTGTTCAGCTTTCAGCCTTTCAGCTGCTATATCATCAGATCATATCATCAGTTTGTTAACAGCATCTTGCATTCAAAACGTGCTAAATGAGCTAATCAAAACTTCTCCTATCTCCTTTTGTCTTTTTCTGAAATTTTCCTCTTTTCACTCTTACATTTTTTTCTCTATACTCTCCATACCAACACCTCTTACTTCATCATTCTGCACTTTTCTCGTACTTTTTTTGCATCTTTACCTTTCCATCATGTTAATGCCTATGTCAGAGGACACCAGAACAGGTGTTGCTCCTTAAGGGACAGGAAGCCAGGAGCTAAGAGTGGGATCGTGCTGGCTAGGATCTGTCTATGGCAGCACCCACATGTCTCTGTATACATCATAAGATTATAGATCTACTACTATGCACAGCTTCTAATTCCTGTTTGTTCTTGGGGCTGCATTTTTTGTCTATATCCAGTCATATTGCTTTCAGAAGGGGAGGTGTGTGAGCTGTATTCATCACACTGTTCTTCCACACACATTTTCACTGCCTTCCCTGCCTCAACTTCAGCCTCTAGTCAGTATTTCCCCAGAACTGAGGCTGCTGCCATTCTTACTTCCTGGTACCAGGAAGTCCCAACCCCTCCTACCCACTGCCTCCTTTCAGTGCCCACATGTGGATCGGTTTCTCTGATGCAAATCAGCAAAGGACTTCTATTGTCAGAAGTCACACATTTCTAGACTCCCACATCTTCTGAATCTCCAACCACTTGGCATTCAGCATAGATATGGGGCTGAATATATTCTTTTGATGATGTCTTTTCAGTACAGAGCAGAGTGTGGCTGGATTGTTCAGCACTGCATGGAGCAGTAATCTTTGAAGGCTGTAGAGCCTCTCAGTGCTGTGGTCCTACATAGCAACCTCCCATTTAACTATTTTTTGGTAGAAATAAAATCTATCTTACCTTGCGGAAGAAAGACTAAGCCACTTCTCTTCAGGGAAGGATTCAAGGTAGCTAATCCAGAATGGGTTAAAATTTTAAGAAACACTGTTTTCTTAACTTTTTCAGATGACCCCCCACTCTGTGGGCTTCTGCAACGTGTTCCTCACTCCCTTATTTTTGATTGCTCAGATTCAGCTGCAGAAATCAGGAGCTTAAGAGTTCAGCAAATGTGATGCAGAGTGTTATGGCACATGTCCTTATCCAAAACTTTTGCTATTTGTATGTCACTGGCATAGAAATTCTTGTCCTCACACAGGTCTCACTTTTGCATTCTATTCTGGTCTCATTCAGTCTGTCCCTGACTCCCAAGTGCATTTCCCTCTCTCCTTTGCACTTCTCTCTCACTCACAGAGTGGTTAGTGTACCTTACTTAAAAATATGAGCTCTTGAAAGGATTTGGCTGTTTTTTTCCTTCTAAAGGTTTACTCTTCTTGTCCAATTGATAAATGCTTGCATGCACCTTCAATGCCCCCAACTGAGACATCCTTGAAATGCAAAGTAGTTACGTGTTATTTAAGTACTGCATTGAATTCCAATACAATCAATCCATTTTTCACTTACAAGTTTGAAAAGTATAACTTGCAAGAACTTCAGTTCTATTCTTAGCACTCTTCTCTACTGTTGGGCATTGCTAATTCGGTCAGCAGAAAAGCAAGGGGAAACCATTAGTTAATGGCTAAAGCCCTTCTGAACAGTACTTGTTTATTCTTTTTCTGTATTCCCCTGAATGTGGGATAGTGTTTCACAGCAGTAAAAGTAAATGCAATCAAATGAAAATTAGAGAATACACAAA
Source organism: Toxostoma redivivum (assembly GCA_013397375.1). Taxonomy (NCBI): domain Eukaryota; kingdom Metazoa; phylum Chordata; class Aves; order Passeriformes; family Mimidae; genus Toxostoma; species Toxostoma redivivum. The sequence goes on from VXBI01001260.1 coordinate 472,109, forward strand.
AAGAATTACAGGTAAATCAGAAAAGTGGTTTTTGGATCAAGCCTGTTGACTGTAGGATTAATCCTGCATATAGTTTCTAAATTAACTACATAAAAATACAAAAGATATTTGAATATTTTTAATTTTTCTACTTGTAATAAATATATCAATTGCTATATTAATAGCAAAAAGATTAAATAGTAAAAAAAAAAAAAGCAGTGCATCTTAATTTTTAAATATCCTTTGTGTATGTCTAACAGTCAATAGGATGTAAAACCAGAAAAGCAATAAAATTAGCATGTGCCAGGAATAAAAAATAAATGAAATATGTAAGTAGGGTGGAAATTGTTGCAATGACAGGGAAAGAGCTATCTAGTGGAACAAGATGAAAATGCTGAGAGTTTCAAAACAGTTATAAGACTATTATTACCAATTCTCTAATGTTATTTTTATTTATTTAGCTTACCAAGAGTCCAGAGTGGTCATATTATTAAAGAGCATGGTAATATCCTTCTTTACAGTGTCAGCGTTAAAACTTTTCAAAGATCGTAAAGGGCCAAGAGGGAGTTTTCCCTTCTGTTGCTGTATCACGTGGGGTTTACACAGCTCACAGCAAAGCAGGTCTAGAGGTTTTTCTGCCTTGAATAGTACTGTGAGGACTTGATTTATGGATGGAAGGGGAAAAAAAGACATTATAGCACGAGGACTTCCTGAAGAATGGCAGATTTTCCCCATTGCTACCAAGGTACAATCAGCACTTCATCATTGTGTAGCCCCTACTTCTCAGGCTAAGGCTGCCAGTCCTGTTTCAGAGCCCAGTATGGAGCAAGTACAGGGCTTACTCATCAACAGTCCCCACAAACTGTCAAATTTAATAACACAGAAAATGTCAGCCAAATTGTTATACTGAGTTCCATGTGAAGAAGAAATAATAAGCAGTGTTAGATTATGTTATTCAATAGGGAATTATTTCTAGTTGTAGAAGCTTTCATTTATGTTCTTATTCTTTTTGACGACACAGGCAATGATGCCAATAGTTAGGTTTGTCTGACATTTTCTCATTACAAGCCTGTGTTTGCAGTTCCTTAGAGTTTGGCTAAGCTTCAATCATATGAGCTGCCTAGGCTATTTTATTTTTTATTATTTTGTAAGCTTCTTCCTGTACCTGGCATGTAGCCACTTGGAAGCTCATCCAGCAATGTGCAGTATCAGAAGCTGTTCTCTAACTAGTTAAGAGATCCACATCATTAGAAAATAGAAAAGTCTTAGGGAAAGTTTTTAATTTTGGGGTTTATCTTCCTGAACTGAAAAGCCTTGATTTTACAGGAACACTCTCTTGCATTCCCTTTAAGAAATTTCAGTTTAGAGGGATACATCTAAACCTACTTGTCCTGGGGTGACGTTATGGTGCTTGTATCCCCAATCATGTGTTCTGTTTATGCCTGGTATTGTGTTCTGTGCTTTCAGGACTGTCTCTGAAAGTGAAGGTTATCAGCCAGCTCACTTCCCCCATGGTCTTTGTTTAGGAGAGGCTAGGCTCGCTGGCTTGCTTGCTTGCTTTTGCTTTTGCTTATTAGTTAGTTTAGCTAGGCAGTCTAGTTTATTTCCCTGGACTGGTTTTTTTTTTTTTTTTTTTTTCTTTTTTTTTTTTTTTCTTTCCCTTTCCTGAATACCATCTGAACCTGTTCTGGACAGGGACCTGGGAAACACNACCATTTGAACCTGTTCTGGACGGGGACCTGGGAAACACCAAGAAACACCGGGAGTCTGCAGCATTTTGTGATCTGCAGCAGTCATCCCCAGCACCGGAGACTGATAACTGGCCGACCACTTGCAGGAGAGACTTTCTGAGTTTGTCAGCCTCTCAGAGTGGTGAGAGAGTTTTTTTGTCATCTGGGCCTGTTCATTTTTTTTTTCTTGTGCTGAGGAGTGTTTTGTTTGTTAAATACACAGGTTTTTCCCACTTCTCTCTGTGGAAATTCTTCCCGAACCCAGTGGTGGGGGGAGGAGTCATGGGGGTTTGTTTTCTGGGGGCTCCTTCTGGAGGTTTTCCCCAAATCTTCCCTAAACCAGGACAGATATTTTGGCACCCAATGTGGGGCCCAAGAAAGTGGAAAAAAAACCTTTTCTAATAATATTTTGGCTCCAATTACGTTGTGTTGGTATATAACAGGTCCTGGCTCTGTTGTTTGAATTCATAATATCTCTTGGGACATTGGGACATTCGTAACATCTCTTGGAGGCCTGCATGTGTTTCTGGTCCCTAGGGTTTTTTGAGGTCTTAATACTTCTGTGGTCCCTAGGTTTATTTTCTTATCCAGAAACAGCTCCGGTATTGTCCCGGAGTAGAGGGGCACTGACCAGAATATCCATCGGGCTGGGGTTGGTTGTAATGGCTTGCAGGAGGTTTATAAAGGTGCTAGAGTCTTTTCCAGGAATGTATGGTTCATGGTTATGGTTGTGCACCCAGTTTGTTAGAGGAGAAGCAGGGGATGAGGCTTTTCAGCCTTTGTTTTCCTTCTTCTCCTCTGTATTTGTTACATCCCTATTAGGGAATGTTCAGTTTCCCCTGAATGTTAGAGGCTAACTGGCAGCATAGAGGAAAACCAATTTGGGCTGCTGAAGAGTGGAAAGACATCGCTACCTGGTTAGAGAAACTACCTGTGAAGGTTCGCCATGTAGATGCCCATGTCCCCAGAAGTAGAGCTAATGAAGAGCAGCAAAACAATCAGCAAGTAGATCAGGCTGCTCAGATAGAGGTGTCAAAGACAGATTTAGATTGGCAACACAAGGGAGAGTTGTTCCTGGCCCGATGGGCCCATGATACCTCAGGTCATCAGGGCAGAGACGCCACCTATAAGTGGGCACGAGACCGAGGGGTGGATTTAACCATGGACAGTATTTCTCAAGTTATCCTTGACTGTGAGACGTGTGCTGCCATCAAGCAGGCCAAGCGGGTGAAGCCCCTCTGGTATGTGGGGCGATGGTCCAAATATAAGTATGGAGAGGCTTGGCAGATTGACTACATCACACTGCCTCAAACTCGCCAAGGCAAGCGCTATGTACTGACCATGGTGGAAGCCACCACAGGACGGTTGGAGACCTACCCTGTGCCTCATGCCACTGCTCGGAACACCATCCTGGGCCTTGAAAAGGCAGGTCTTTTGGAGGCATGGTACCCCTGAGAGGATAGACTCAGACAATGGGACTCATTTCAAGAACAGCCTTATAAACACCTGGGCTAGGGAACACGGCATTGAGTGGGTGTACCATATCCCCTACCATGCACCAGCTGCAGGTAAAGTGGACAATGGACAATGGACTGTTAAAAACCACCTTGAAAGCATTGGGTGGGGGATCTTTCAAAAATTGGGAGCAGCATTTAGCAAAGGCCACCCGGTTAGTTAACACCCGAGGTTCCACCAAGTCCACTGGTCCTGCCCAGTCTGAGTCCCTGAATGTAGTAGACGGAGATAAAGTCCCAGTGGCACATGTCAGAGGTTTGTTAGGGAAGACAGTGTGGATCAATTCTGCCTCGAGTACAGACAAACCCATTTGTGGGATTGTCTTTGCTCAAGGACCAGGTTGTACATGGTGGATAATGCAGAGAGATGGAACAACACGATGTGTACCTCAAGGAGATCTGATTGTGGGGTAGACTCATATGCAAATATCATTGTTTGCTGAATGTTACTACCATTGTCTGTACATTAGATCACACAGACACGAGACAGAAGGAAATGTGTAAGTGTCGAAGGTCTGAGCAAGTGAGATGAAGTTTTACTTGATTAGTTTTTACATGGTGTTTAGAAGTACATTCACAATATGGAGATAAGGGGTGGAATGTCCTAGGGTGACATTATGGTGCTTGTATCCCCAGTCATGTGTTCTGTTTATGCCTGGTATTATGTTCTGTGCTTTCAGGACTGACTCTGAAAGTGAAGGTTTGTTTTCTGGGGGCTCCTTCTGGAGGTTTTCCCCAAATTTGCCCTAAACCAGCACACTACTGAACTGCAAGAACTTTATATTATTGTATTTGATATATGTACTGCTTAGAAATGAACTTTTTCTCCCCACATTATGTAAAAATGCTTGTAATTTCATAGGAGTTCTTATTTTATTCCTGTTATGGACACTGTAAATCAGAAGTGGCAAAATGTAGCAAAGGTTTAAACCTCATAGTTTGCATTTTCTCAAAGACATCAGCGTGGTATTTCTTAGAATCAGGGCAAATACTGATGTCTGTTCTTTGGAAAACAGACAATAAATATTACAAGCCTTATTCCCACCATTTTCGCTAAACTGAAGCTTCATGGCACATTTTTCCTTTATCATTCAAGGCTATAAGCCTCTGAGAGGAAATATCTCTGATAGAAAAGGTATTCTCCAGATGTTGCTGCCTTTGGGTCAGAATGAAATTAGATTGTGTGCCATGCTCTTCACTCCAAGCTATTATTTCTACTAATTGAGAAATTTTCCTTCCTTTCCTGTAGCTCGAGGAAAAAAAGGAAACACACACACACAAATAAAACTAAAATCCCTAACAAAATTAACACCAACAAACCAAATTAAACCAAACAAATCACATAACCCCAAAAACCACAAAACAGACTTTTCTTGAATGGTATGTTTATATATTTTTCTAACTCCTCAGTTTATCTCTAACGCATGTTTTAACAGAGATTCGGCAAGCTTTCCTTAGATTCAGTTTTGCAGTAAAGACTTCCAATATGCTTAGCACTCTGTTTTAGAGAAATCCTTGAAGTACACAGGATTTCAGGAGACTGTTTTCTTTCTTTGAGATGGAAAATACTTTAATTTCATAAAAGGTCTAGACACTTTTGCTCATTTACCAAAGTAAATAAAACATAAGTCATCTCTTCCTTTTAAATACCTAGCTGTTGAACATGTCTCAAACTATTTGGCACGTGTCATTCAGCAATATATTATAGCTAATTTCTTTGCAGTACTCTAAGCCATGTAAGAAGGCTTCCTCTATCAAAGAGAAAAAAATGATTTGCTGAATTTCTTGTATCTCTATTCAGAATATTATGCTTTAAATAATAAATTTGTGTCACTTATGGCAGATAAACTCTCAGTCATATCCTTACATTTTTATTTACTGCAGTCCTTTTACAGAGACAGCAACAAACTTAAATGACACCAAACCTTTCTCTTTTTCTTCCTTCTGTCACTCATTCTTCTTATTCTCTTTTCACCACACTTGTGGATCCAGAGTAGGTGAAACTGTCTTTAAGGTAGGAGTTGGTCTTGTGCTCTAAGCTGTTATGTTCATGGTTTATTGCCTCATTTCTAACTTGTCTCTTACTCATTGCATAAAATCCTTCCCAAAGCTAGCCTTGGTACAAAATTTTAAAGAAGAAGAGTGACAGTAATGAAAGAGAAGGAATATTACAAAGAAAAACCAGTCTGATTTTTTTCCTGTGTAACAAAGAAATGTAGCTTGCTAGTGAAGCAGGCCTTTTCTTATTTTCTGTAGGTAGTTAATTCTGGCAAGTATTTTACTATTGTACAGTCTTTCTGCTGTGAAAATACATCTTCATCAAATGTAGTGGGCAGCAGTGTACAATTCCAAACAAAACTTGGTTTTGAAAATAGATAACTACAGTTCCATATCTAAACATATAATTTTCTTTCAGAGCCTGCATGCATTTTATTCCCCTGCCCAGCTTAGAAAATGGAATGTTGATGGGATTGTATCATCCACACTACCTCTCTGCATCTATCTATTGCAAAAGGCATGAAATGGAATGCGTCACTCCATCATTGATTTGTTGCCAAAGTAATCTCTTTTATTCAAGTCACAGTCCAAGTGTTTCTCCACCACCATGTTATTTCACAATTTTTCTTCCCCAACACTGACCACGCATTATGAGCAAGTCAGATATGTTCATTCAGCTTTGATTTTTATACCTCTTTTAAATCAATACCTCAGTGATTGATCTTCTAAAATTCAAGAATCAGTGACCTGTACAACTGAAACAGCAAAGGAAGTAGGTGGAGGATTTTCAATCTTGGTTGAAATAAACACCAGGTGCAATATTTTGTTTTTAATGATTCCAAGACATCAATTAAACATGCTGCAATATTGTTTGTTACCATTCCTCCTCCTTTTATTTAAATTATGCATCGGGCCATTCTCACTTCTCAGTCAGATTAGGGGCTAGCAGACAACCAAGTGTATAAACATTTATTTTAAATGGCTTTTTCCAGTAAGTCTATTTCAGTTAGAAATGCAAAAATTCTCTTCTTAAGCTGTTTTCTTGAATTGATTGCTTGTATATTCTAGCCAATGGTATCTCAACGTATCAGTGGCTACAGCAGAACAAACCAATGCCCTACTAGTCCAACACTCTGTCTAGTAGCAGTTAGCACCAGATGCTGCAGAGGAACATGAAATTCTTCCAGTTAAGCAACAGTATAATATGAGGGAAGTGGGTAATTCCTAACCTTGAAAAGTCTAAGTTAGCAATTTGAGAATTCATAATCTGCACAGACTTCCTTAGCATCTACATAAATTGAAATATTATGCAATTCCTATGGATGTGTTACACAGCTCATTTGAAGTTAGCAGCAAATATTTGTCATTGTATTTGATTCAAGATAATTTTTTTTTGTTACCTCAATTAGCAGAAGAGAGCTAGAAGCACATACCTGGAATTCTACATCTTTTTGTATGTTAATTATACCCACCATAATCTCTCTTACTCTTCTGTAAAGGGAAATACTATTTCCAGACTGTTTAAAATAATCATGTATAAGTGTCCTATCAAGAAGAAAAATTCTGCATGCTTAATGTTCTAATCATAATAGCAGTGGGCTAGAAAGCAAACAGATGCATTCTGTTTCTAATATGCTACCTTGAGCTGAATTTAAAAAGTTGAATTAAATAACTGAAGTAACGTATAAGAGGGCACTTTATGATTCTACTGTTTGGCAGCATCTGATTATGCTTGGTATATTTTAAACTGTTATTTCTTTTTTAGCTCAATCTCTATCCCAACTATTTATGGTTAGGTGCAATCTATGCAGTGGTAAACTTTAGAAGTTTAGATATTTTCCCTTAGTTTTGCATCTAAATCCTTTAATAATCAGTTGAGAGAAGTGGAATTTATAGATTGATTCATATTGTTCAAAGATAAAATGTATTAATTGTCTATAAAGAGTGCCTGTCTTTAACACAATCACCTTATATGTAGAATTACATTTAATTATGGGAATTATTCAACTAATTTCAGTTACAGCATAGTTAGTTGAAAGGAAGAGAAATAAAAACCTAACGGCCACTGACACATTAAAGGAATGTATGTTTATTTGTGGAGGAAAAAAAAATCAGTCCTCTAAAAGTGTATTAATTTAAAAAGCAAATGAAGGAAACCTCAGATTAACAGCACGTTATAGAATAACACATGCATAATAAGGTATTCCTTTTGCTGTCTTCAACTAGAAAGGAAACAGAAATCAACAGCCATAGTAGTATGTGAAACCAGAGTACTTGTTTTCCTACAGCAAGTTCCTACTGCAGTGTCCAGCTGCAGACTCTGCCTGCTGGACTATGATTGCAATCATTGGTTTGCAGTCTGAACACAGCTTTCACCCAGCTCAGCTATGACTGCAGGCTCTGACTCCATCACACCCAGCCCAGCCTCACAGCAGATTTTTTTAGTGCAGCAACTCTCTTCCTTGTTTTGTTCTTTGTGTCTCTCTGGATGAGCTCCTCTACCGCCCCAGGGCTCCTCTACCTCCAAGATCACTCTAGCCAGCCAACCCACCCCTTTTACCACACTTTTCTTTATTAGTCACAGCTGTGACCCATTAAGGGCAAGGCTGTTCCTCTTCTTTGGTAATTAGTACAACTGTCACTTATCAGGGGCAAGGTCGCCTGTAATCTCTTCCTCTACACCTACATATTCATATCCCAAATTTTGCACAAAAAGGTGTAGCTGGAAAAGATTTGACGAAGTATAGGATTTCCCTTTTGCTGGGAAATCTGTGTCTAAGAAAGAGGTAAGGACACCTGGACATAAGAGGAAGAAAAGAATTCAGAAGTGTTAGTTAAATCTGGTTTAATGAGAAAAAATAATAGTTGATTGTCTCCTTCAAATAAATCAATTTTAAGTAGTGGGAAGCTGTTAAAAGAATATGCATACTCTATTTACTCTTCCAGGACATTGAAAGGAAAGCAGAACCACATTTATCTTCTTGATAATGCCTAGTTGGGTTTTTAGGGCTTTGGGTTGTTTCTGTTTTAGTTTTTTTTTCTGTTGGCACTGCTATGTCTTCTTTCTTTACCTCTTATCATATTTCTGTTACATTTGCTCTGTCCAGAGGGTATTCTAGATTTGGAAACACTATGAAAGACTTGCATGGAGTGATTTGCTTTCCAACACATACATTCTGGATGCTGCAGGTTTTGTCTACCCTGATGGGAGGACCCTGCTCAGATATGTCTCAAAATTGGGTCTCTGTAGCCTCACATGATGGAAATAAAATTGCTATCTGTACTTTGTCTACCAACTGAGGTGCAATTTAGTACTTGACAGCAGCAATTATTTTTCTATAATGGAAAACTGGTTTCTTGATAAAGTTCTGAGTGCTGAAATTCATATCCAATAATGAGACACTGAGAAAATCCACATCAAGTATTTTTGTCCACAAGTTTTCTATATGCTGTGTGACTATAATAGACTGATCAATCTGACCAGAAATATGCTATTTTTAACCAAAGGGGTTAAAATAAAATTCCATAAAAATATATCTAAATAATATTCAGGTAATTTTTAAAACAAAATTGTAAAGACAACAGATTGAAATATGAATTTAAACAATTTTATATGACACAAGAATTGACAAGGGTAAAAAACATTTTCATATCAGTACAAAAGCTTATTTACTCATTTGCATTTGGTAGAAATACACTCATAAACTATTGTGCTCATACAGATCACAACTGAAAAATTAGTAAGGAAATTTCAGAATCAAAGGGACAATTTTTAAGAAGAATAAATATAAGCAAAAACTAAATACTTACTTGCTTCCTATTTGTGTTCAGAAATATTCACCTAAAATGTGTCCCTGCAAAAAACAATTTTCCCGCTGATATTTTCTCTTCAGTAGATTATTCTATTAAATAATTCTTGTGCAGTATTTTCTTTCAAAATTATTATTCAAGTGGGTTTATATGTTGTGATTTATAAACCTTGGAAGAAAAGAAAACCAGACGTTCTCTACAGCTGAAGACCTTGTTAACAGGTATCCCACAGTTCCTATTTAATCCATTTAATGGCTCTACTGCAAGAATAATTTGTCCGTTACCAGGTGTTGGCAAAACTTGCTGTATCTGATAATGTGATAAATATTGCATTCTAAAGGCTTGATTCATCATTGTGTTTTCTGAGTTCCATCTGGATGTCCTGTTTCTGAAAAACCTACTGATAGAAAGACGATTAAAAAGTTTTCAAACTTACTAAATTAACTGGTCCTGTCCCAGTGAAACATTCTGTGAAGCAGAACTTCTTTATAAATCAAGAGAGCATTTTACACGTCTGTTTTTACATCTCTATACCTTCAGTTAATAATTTTGCATTATACTTTGGCATTGCAGACTTTTTTATATAGTTTTAAATGTGCTGCATTGATCTATGCATAAAGTTGGGAAAATGTACACCGACTTTCTTGCCCAATTATTTCACCACACAACTTTCTAATATGCAGGACTCCTCGCAGCATCTTCATTATGTTTCATGCAACAGAAATTTATATACATGACAAGCTCAAAAATAGAGAAATTAACACCTTTTAGAAAACAATGTGATCACCATTTCATTCATAGCATAAGTAGATGCTGCATTTCTTTTCACTGATGAAGAGAAATGCACCAGATCACTGCAACAGCTGGAAGACATGTTGAAGAATCTTGTGCTGTGAAAATAAAACCTGCCCTTTGCTCAAGCTGGAAGTGTTCCCATCAGTTACCTGAGGCAGCCACTCAGCATGTGGATTTCTTCCTGAGGTGGAAAAACGCTTTATTGGTAGAACATTTTCAACAGCAAAAACTGTTCACCCAATATAATTTAGAAGTGCTGAGATTGCTTACACCAGCAGCTCCCAATGTTTTGGACATGCTAAATTTCCTGTGTACTCCCAGTAAGGCATGGCTGTGAACCAGGTGATTTACAAGGATGAATGGACACGTCATTTTGTGGAGCTTCAATGGGAGACAGAGACTAGAAGCTGACCTTGTCATTCCCATTCCAGAATTAATCCTTGAATAGGTTCAAGCATCAAAGTGAGAGGTTTGGGTTCAGCAGCAAAGAAAAGATTTTTGAAAGCACCATAATATTTTGAAAACCTGTATTATTAGCATAAGAATTATTAAAAGCTAGGCACATTTGATCTTTTTTGAGAGTGGTACCACTACCCCAGACTATACATACCATTTGTACATTTCATAAGTCACTGCATTTTCTTAGGTAAGGTTTCTGAAAGTCCTGTCCCTGTAACTATTTTTGTGGAATGTAAGGAAAATGACATGCTAAGCTCAATCTGCACAAGGATGGGCTGGTTTTGGATAGAGCAGAGTTAATTTTTTTCATAGTAGCTTGTATGACTTTATGTTCTTTGATAATAGCAGATTGTATTGTTGTATTTAGTCTATATACTATTTAATAAGCTGTTGATTGTCACCATTTTGATGCTAAGATCTCTAAAAGCATTGAATAGGAGAATCTCAATGTCTTTTGTAGTGCTGTATGTGCCACTCTTTTGCCAAACACTTGTAGGTCTACTTGTAACTTCTAATCAGTCTAAATCCCAGTTCCACCCATTAAAAAGCCTTAGATAGTTTTAATTCTTTTTTCAAGTTTTTTACTTTCTTTGAGAAAACTACTGATGGATACATAATTGTGGCCTTTAGGCAGTTCTGTAGCACCGAGTTTTTCAAAGTCTGTTTTAAATGTTTTTAAGATCATAGCAATGTACCAGGACATCATGGAGCATTTTGGGTTTCTTTCTGGTTTATGCTTTGCAATAGCTCCTCCCCCATACACTCATGTACATATGCTGTAGTTATACTTCAGTGGAAGATAGGAACTGATTTAATAATTATGTAGCTGGATGACTTCTTACTATCATTTGTAATTTCCATTCTCTTTAGTAAAGTGGTCCTCTTGAAAGAAGATGATCTCTTAATTGCCTGCTTTTAACATGACTTACTTCTTGTTATCATTTGCCAAAATATCACCTCAAAATATGAATTGTTGTAAGCATATATTGAGTAAATGTTTAAAAGCAAGCTTCTTCTGTCATGTCTATCAGATTTAACCAATACCTATGTGTTGTTCTGTCTTTTCTTAATTCAAGATCCAACTGCTTATATGAAATGATTATGTTTTTATTTATGCCTTTGTCTCATTATTGGAAGGACTGTAACTCTGAAAGTACTATGAGCTATTACACCAGAGGATACTGACACATAATAACACTTAGGGACATCTATGTTATTTTTACAATTATAAGTTATTTGATTAAATACAAAAGGTACTGTGCTTAGGCCAGACTAAAGTCACAGAAATATAGTATTAAAATTATTTTAAATTAAATTAAATTTTACCACTGTAAATGAGCATCTAAAAAGTAGAGCTGTAGCACTAGGTCTGCAAAACACTATGTGTAGTAGCTCTGTGGGCTACTTTTTCTCTAAGATATGGATAAAACTGTTCACAGTACGTATGTAAAATTCTGCAGTGTTAGAACTTGAGCGTGTTACCTTAATTTATCTTTCAACACATTTGTCACACTGAGGAGACCTTTTTAGCTTGTAAAATTCTGTTAAAATTACTGAGCCCTGACACAGCAGAAAACTTTTATGTCTTTTAAATCAAAATAAATAGTGACAAAATAGTGACAGTTAGATGACCCTGACTTTAAAGGATCCAGCTCTCCCAGTTTATCATTGGAGCTACTAACATAAGGCTTGTAGCTTGATTTTTCATATGAAGTGAACAAACGAGAATGAAAAAATAAATCAACTAGTCTCAAATAACCCTGTATATTTAGGAAGATGAACTTACAATCTTCATTTGAATTTGAATTACAATTTTGCAAAAAACTAAATAAAAAGAATATTTTATAAATCTCACTGGTGATATTTCTGTTTTCGAAAGAGCAGTGTTTATAGCCTGCGAAAAAGTTAAAAAATTTCAAACAGACACATTGAATGAGGTTATTCTGTTTGGTTTTGAGAAAAGGAATGAAGTAAAACAATAGCCATCATCAGTAAGGATGAAAAAAATTGAATTGTTGCATATAAAAGGAATTTAAAAGGGGAAAAAAAAGCCAAACTACAAACAAATTTCCTTAGAACAAAAATAATTTTTTTTCTTACTTTTTTTAAGGCGGTAGCATCTTTTTAGCTACAATTCTGGCTCTGCTTGTTGGAAACACTTGCAAACATATCAAGACCGTTAAAAAAAATCCCTGATGTATTTTCACTTGACGGTTTCACTTTCTTAGGTAAGTACACTGGTACACTGTCAGACAGAAAAAAAAAAAAAAGTTTACTTTTGCTTTATGTTCCAGGCATGCACTCAGCAAGAAACTAAGAAACTAAACCTACAAAAAAACGCAGAAGTTCAATGAGCAGATGTTGCAGGCATGAAAAAAGTAATCAGCCACTTGTCCTATAAGCTAATGTAGTTTAAGAAAAGTATAGGAGAGTACAATTCTTTGCATATTTATGGAACAGCAGCCAGTACGGAATGCTGTCTCTGTAGTGGGTCTTTTAATATTAATCCAAAACCTGCAAGTATTTTGAGGAAAGCTAAGTAACAAATATCAGTGAAGCAAAGAAAATCTCAAGTCCATACAAGGATTTTAATAAAATGTTTTGCTCAGACAGAATTTATTTCATTAAAAAACATTAATAAAACTGAATTCAGAAAGGATGGATTTTAAGCAAAAGCAAATATCAGGGGAAAAGAAGACTTTTTCTTTTTTACATCTCTTATGTCAAAAGGATGTTTTCACTCATAAAAATTTAACATGCATTTGAAACTAATTTTAGAAAACAGCACTTTCTGAAGCTATAGTGGCATCTTTACATCAAAGGCAAAAGAAGCTCTGTATTGATTTAGTTTCTGGGGAGATGATACATTTCCTATTACAGGCATATCATGTTCATAAAAAGCTGACAGGTGGAAAGAATGAAGCAGAGCCTTAAAGGATCATCCTAACTATATCGGCAGCTATCAGGTAGTTTCATGGACCTGCATCATCTCCGGGAATAGTATATGGAGAGGTGACATGCTGTGCACTGAGCTCCCACTGCAGCATCCTTTTCCTTCCTCCACTCCTGCCTGAGGGCTCTCAGCTCACCTGAGAACCCAGATTCCAAAGTGACTTTTGTCCCACATCACCTTGAGCTCTGTGTAGTGCAGTTCACAGAAACTGACCCCTCTCTGAAAGAGGCAGCTGTTGCTTCTATACTGAGTAGTAAAAAGAACTATCAGCAATGAAAGAAGCTGGGCAACGCTTGGCTTTGGATTTGTTTTTTTTATCAACTAGCAATTTCTCAAAGCTCTAATGAGGCAAATGTCTGCTGTTGATCAAACTGGTCCAGGGAAGAATGTATCAGTGCACTTCCATTCATTTATCTCTCAACAAGAGAATAGTCTGTCCCCAGAAGACCTCTTTGACCGTTCAGAAGCTGCAGCAGTGTTTAGAAGCTGATTAGTTAATAATGATAATTACAGAAAAATGCCCATATGGCCATTATTAGATCAATTTTGCTGCTAGTGATTATGGTAACTCCTGCTACAAACATACCTTGTGCAGTCATACAAACTAATTAAAATGCAATTTCCACATCTGCAAATGTTTTTGCCAATGGCTAAATTCAAGTGGAGTTTATGAGTGTACTACAAGGAATCCTAAAGCTTGGAGAACACACTATTGAATACCTAGGTTGTATTTCAGGCCTTGCCACCACAGGTCTATATGACTTTCAGCAAGTAGCCACTACCACACCTGCAAACTCATCTGGGAAAAAAATAATTGAAAGAAAACAATTAAATCTTAACTAATCTTGGCAAGTAACAGACAATATTTTCAAGTATTAGTGCTTCAAACGTAGGAGCTTAAAATATTTCTACACCTAGTTTTCAGTAACTGACATCTAATCTTTATTTATTTCAATTGTGAGGAGTTTGGTTTCAAGAAGTATTTATTCTCTGGCTATGGATTAGCTGGAGCTCAGCACTGCAACTAGAAGACCTGTACCACAGAGAAAACCAGGCACTGAGCAGGGAGCTGGCATAAACTCTGTGGTCATAGCCAAAACAGGGGATATGGATTTTGACATTTTTAATGCCAACCAATAATTTGCAGGGTTCAGAGTGCACGTACTACAAGTACAGCAGCTGGAGGAATTACACTGATATACCTCAGGCCAAAATTAGAGTTGATATATTCAATTCAATCAAGCCATGACCCTGATGATATAGCCAAGATCCACAGTAACTATTGTATACCAGACAAATTTAGTATTCCAGCTTTCAGTTATCTTTATACAGGCTCACAGGATTAAAGGCCTGTTATATCATCCTGTACAGAAAAGAGAGAAACACAGGAAAACTTCATTTTTTGATTCCTAGAGTTGACAAGCACCTAATGGATGTATTTTCAAGTTCTTGAATGTCTTCCAATTAAAGTTGCTATCTCAGTGCAAATAATAAGCAATGATCTGATTAATATGGGACACTTCTGAAGGCTACCCAACATGAGAAACAAGATGCCCGGTTTGTGGATAAACACCACTTAGAACCTACATGGTTTCTTGGGAAAAACAGGATAAGAAAATCCAAAGAAGGTGGTTTGCTTCCCTCATAATACTCCTCCCCTATGACAGCCTAGGAAAAAAAGGATGCACGTCAGCTCCTAATTATGTCCTCCTAAGTGAGGTCAACTGCTAGACCAAATCCCAAAATCTAGCCAATTTTACAGCCCCTGAAAAACCTACCAAGGAAGCAAACAACTGAAAGCAAGAGTTGTTCCCAAATGGATTTGAGGAAATTCACCACAATCCTGTTCTAGATACATAAAGTAACTATTTTTTAATTTTATTACACTCCTATCTTTCAAGTTCCCTATTCAGACTGAATATTTTGACCTAATTTTCCTTCTAACGTTAACTGAATGAGCAGAGAAAAATTTTCTCTGTGTTCTATCTAATAGTTGAGTCTTCTGATGTCAGTATTCTCATGTGACATATACTTCCATTTCTTTCTCTTCCTGAACAGAATGAGAAAGGTTTTGTCAAAGTAAATTTGAGTTTTGATTGTCATTGTTCCTTCTTAAAAAGACAAGGTTGAAAGAAAAGTGAGTCATATGATAGATATAGCAACAGGATTCCAAACTGAGATGAAAATCCTAGGGCATTTTAGCCCAATGCAGTGCTTTTCTTAAATTAATTTATTGTTTCTCAGCTGTGTTTGAATATATATTGTAGTTTTCAGTAGGTATTGAACTTATACCTGCACATGCACATATGCAAGCTTGTTTTCTTTGTAAAACAAGCAGAAACTAATTTCACTGGGTTAAAGCTATGAAATTCTTTTCTCACAGAGCTGTATGAACTTGCAGCCTGGTCTCAGTGGTTCTAGATTCCAGTACCTGCAGTCCTGGTAGGCTGAACATTTTCTTTAAGAAAGAAATGTGTGTAAGTAATACTTCTGAGGGAAATCACTAATACTTATTTGACTCAAACACAATTACTCTTATGTTCTAATTTTTTTTTACAGAAGAATAAATATCCCAGCAGTGCAGCTGCTTCCTGTTGAAGGTTAACTGTTTGTTTCATTAATATGGACAGTGCAAAAAGAGTTCAAGTCATGCAAGGAACTTCTCAGAAAACCACAAACTGTCTTGTACTGTCTGTCCCTACATTTTAGAGAATATCTTGTGGAACAGGTGAGAAAATAACATTGCACTCAATGCTCTTCTCATATTACCAAGCTTTCAGGTTTCCCCATCCCCTTTGTTCCCTTCAACTCTGAGCAGCTTTATTCCTGCCTTTATAAGCAGAAAGCACATTAAATTAGCACTGTAAATTCCTTAGAAAATTATAATCCCAACACTTTCAGCCTGAGAGGCAACTGAGCCATATATGAACTGTTAAATATACTGTCTAATGAGTTTGCTGCCCTGTCTTAGATAAAATAGGTTGATGCAAGAAAGGCAAGTATAATGATTTTCTCAAATATTTTTTCCTCACTTTACAGTGGAAAAGAAAATGAAAACTGTTAAAGGTAATTTCTGATTGCTGTAACCACACTGCAGCATCTTATTGACCTTACGGAAACCACAGTGCTCAGACTATATTCCCTGAGCATAAAAAATGTTGTTCATCTTTAAAGATTGGGAAAAAAATTACTTTATTACAAACTCCATTTTCATGTCTCTTCATGGTTAATTTCTTTAATATGAGAAGCCAAATATCAAATCCGATAGGTTGTACATGAGTTTCAGGACACCAGGGTTAAACAGTATATGGGATCCATCTTCTCCTGGAATATGTCTTCCTTTCTAGACAATTATACATGCCTTTGGTAATTTTTCTCTTGTATTGTTTTATTTCTTCTGGGGGAAAAAAAAAGCAAAAACACACACACACACACAAAAAAAAAAAAATAAAGGGAAGCTTTCAGATTTTAATGTTGTTTCCTGACTGTGGAGACCTTGAAAGGCACTCCCACCCTGTTTCCCTGTTGGCCTCTGTGTTCTAACCCCACCCTTGTGACATCCCCATGTCCCCTGGTAATTGGTCTTTGGTACTTCTTTCCCTGCCCTGCTCATCCCATGTACTTAACCTGGACTCCCAGACCAATGGTCTTGCCTTTGCCTCTGAGATCTGGGACTGTGCACATGCGTGGCTGAAATAAACATCTCTGTGAAACCCTGGCAAAAGCCATTCCTGTTTCTTTACCTGCTCCACCTCAACCACAACACCTGACATTAAAAAGTATATAAAAACATATAGATAGCAGTATTTTCTCTGTGAAGTAATGCACTTACTGAAGGAAAGAGCCTACTAAAATAATTTGCCTTCTGAGTTAGCTTTTGTTACACTTAAGTTTAAGAAGTTTTTCAACTAGAATAAAGTCAGAATTTCCTTATAGAAGATGTGTGACTCCAGTTATGTTTACATACTATATCTCCTACGCATGCTCCTGGTGTCTTCATTTATATGTTGATCCACTGATGCTCCGTGGATTCATAAGTAGCTATCCAAATCCTTTTCAAAGAGAAAATAGTAATGCAAAAACTGGATCATGTTATTACCAGTTAGTTAATAAAAACATTTAAAATTAATTTTCTCTACAGCTTTCCATCAAAACTGTGTCATTTGGTTTTACTTTTTATAGTGCAGATTAAGTATTTGGGTTAACATTCACATATTTTGGTTTTGTCAACAGCACGATTTATCTTCGTAAGACTGAGCAAAAATTATATTGGTATTTCTGTCTGCACGTAATAGATCTGTGACCTTTCTCACTTACATTTTGCCCATTAATTTGCCATTCTGCAAACAATTTGTAACACTGCAAACCTCTGAGCAGCTTCAAAACATCTTATGAAAGAATCAGCTTGCTACAAACCACCTATCTTCTTTATAACATAGCTTTCCTTACAAGTAGAAAAATAAAACCTTAAATAACATATTCTAGCAAGTGTAAACTAATCTTACCAAAAGTTTTCTATTTGCCTTGATTGAACAAAAGTAGGATGACCTGATGCCACATAGGAGATATTCAGGGCAGGCTGCATAGTTTCTGCACAGTTTAAAGCACAAATAGAGTTGTCACCTCTCCTGGAACAAAGGATTATGCAGAAAATCCTAGTGAGATTGGCCAGGAGACTGGCACTTAAGTGACGCGGCCCACCTGCGTCCACCACCTGGCCCTCTGGCCCGCCCAGCTAGCTCCTGCAGGCAGGTACCAGCGCCAAGAGTGGGCTGTTCCCAGGACACAGCTGTCCCGGAGATACAGCCAGGGCTGCGAGGCCCTTCTGGTAGTGTCCACGTCCGGGAGAGGCAAAGGACGAGAGGGAGTCCTTTTGTTGTTCCAGGGGGAAGGTTTATTGCAGGGTCCACGGGTGGAGAAAACCCCAAGGAAAGGATCCAACAAAACGCAGAATCAAACGTGTACAGCAACTTAAATATGGGGGAGGTCCTAAGGGAGGGTACAACAGATCAACCAATCAAGGCANAAGTACTTTCCAATTCTCTTGTTCCTGATTGGCATCTACTTCAGCAATGCTATATAAATAACTTTCCACCTTTAGAACACCCTTTACTTCTCATTCTGTAAATGTGCTTCTCAGTGTTCCTTCTTTGCTTTGGTTTTCCTTCAAGTTCCTAATGCAGTATCTGGAACTGTGTTGGCAAACCCACTCACAAGTGAAGTCCCACAGACTTTGCAGAGTTTGTTGGGGCTGGGCAGAACACCTCCATTAACTCCTGAGCATAATTTCACTGATAACTGGGGGCATATTGAAGTACTACTAAAGTAATTGTTAGAATTGTCTCTAATTTCAAGGACATAAAATTCCCCTAATGACTTCTCTCAGTGGGCCACTTGGTAGTAAGCAGTCCACTTCAATGAGAGTTAGAACAGAATAAGGACAGGAGGTTACGACTTAGCAATGATTGTTATGCTTCCCTTGATAAAAAAATTAAATAAGAATATTCTCTCAAACTTAAAATGTGCTTCCAAAATAAAACGTAACTTGTGCTGGTTTTTTGCTTGAGTATGGCAGATAAAGCCTGTAGCAACGATGTCTCATACAAGCTCAAGTAATACCTGTTAGTGTCATAGTTCTGACTATTTATTTGAGAGTATCTCTTCAGAAAATCTTTATCTTTGCCTTTTGTTGATAGAAATATCTTTAGAGTGCATAGGAACAGACAAACAGGAGATAGGAAAGAGAATGTATTTTTAACTATCATCCAAATATTTTGGAAATGTACCTTGAAAAACACGTTCAGAAATATTTTTGTAAACTGCAAATTTTTGCTGCATTGAGTGCTGTTTTTTCATCCTAAGAAAACGCAGACAAAGCAAAGAAGATATTAATGGAACATTTGGCAAAGGCCACAACTGGAATATGTTTCTATATCAGCTTGTGGTCTTCATATATACGTAATGGACAAATTTGCAAACCATTTTAAAATAAAATCTTTATTTTACTGGAAGGGTATTTTTTCTGTTTTTCTCATTACTCATGTTCTGAAGCAGTAGTACAGGAGAATAATGGAAGACTGACAGAGAGGATTGTGAACGTGCTCAATTGACTTGTGTAGGAAAGAACACACATCATGGTAATCACTGTTTAATCCAGTGTATTTGACAAGTAGAACATATGTGTTTAGATAACACAGGCATGTAGCAGTCCTAGAGACACCCTCTTGTGCTTCAGAATCCTGCCCTGAGGCACAAAAGATCAGAACACACTGGTAACTCTAGTGGTGTGGGTCCCTGATGGACAGGCAAAAGGAGCAGGTCACTGTCATGGACTCAGCGCTCGGTCCTTGTGTTCCCCACTTGTGTGCCTATGCCTGGGTGCTGCTTGCAGGATCATCTCATTGGCCGGGTAATGAAAATAAATTTCCTTTTTGCATTTCAGCTGTGGTCTTGTGATTATTGCTGAGTCCTGCCTGTGCTAGCACACACAGGTTTGTGCATTTAAAAAATATGCTTTCTTGAAAGTGCTCTTTTAGTAAGCCAGTGGTAAAGAAAAACCTTTAAGTGGCAGAGAGAAAAAAAAACCTGGTTGGTTGTTTCCTTTCCTCCCAAATTTGCCCTAAGCCATGACAGTTGTGAAAATATATTTAAAAAAAATAACAAAACAAACAGCAACAGCAACAACAAAAATTGTTGCATGGAAAAAAAAAGCTTAGCAGTGTTGACTTATCATCTTATATATTTCAATGTCAGGTACAATTTCCTCAATATACTGTGTTCTGTGGATGTAAGGGAGATCACAACCAAATCCCAAAGCCTTGCATCCCTGAAAGCTCTGCTGTCAGTGATCAGTAATGGTAACTCGCCTGCATCTCTTTTCAGGAGAGCTTTTTATTTCAGTACTGTGAGCAGGTTTTGGGGTTTTTTAAGTGTTTCCAGTGTGAAGATGAAGTCAGCCATCTTTTGCAACCCCAGCTTCCTGCTGGAACGTTAGACTAGAAAGGTTTTCAGGGAGACCTGTTAATTTCACAACTTTGGCTTTGTCTAGAGGTGTTAATTTTAAGAACACCAGATCTCTTCTCTAGGAAAAGTACTTAAAATGGATTTACAAGTGCCTGCATTAGGGATCTACATTAGAAACACAGGATAAGGGCTTCTTCCATTACCAAGAATACATTTTTTCCTTTCCAGAAGATGCTTGATCAATGGGACTTTTCTCTGCCTAGTTATTTTGGTTCTCTAGTGAAATTCAGAAGGATTATATCTTCCAGAAATTGTGCATATGAGATTTCTTTTTGCCTAACTCAGTCAGGAGCTAAGACATGGGCTGTATGGGCCAGTTAGGAAACACTAGAAGTTAAATATTACACCTATGAGTACTAGTTTGGGGGAGAATGTATTTAAAATAGTAAAACATTGTCCTTAAAAATAATTATTTTTTAGAAAATGCAACAAATCATAAGCTTTACAGGTTATAGAAGGACTTTCTGCAGGAGTATTAATGTTCAGCTGAGGTACGTCTTTTATGTCAGCTATATTTGTCTACTCATCATCAAACTGCAAAATTTGTTTAGTACAGTAGTATTTCTGTACTTCTTTGCTAGTAATTAGAATTAAAATTCCTAAGAGATACAAGTCTTCTTGCCCACTTCATTTATTAATGGACAGCTGTCCAAATGAACAGTAATTTATTATAAGAACATTTAATATGTCTAATTGTGATAGTAAGTGTTAGCTTGTGACAATCAAGTAAGGCATGAATAATATAACACATTCATTTAAGGACATATTCACTATCAGAATAATACAGAACTTTGCAAAAGGAATCACAACCCTGCTTCAAACTTACCATTACATGAGTATAGAAGACACTTTAAAATGCTAGCAAATCTGATCAGTTAAATGGAGACTTTGTATATTTATAATTACATTTATTTCTTAACTATATCTAGCAGAAGAAAACAGAAAAAAATTCCCAGCTTGTATCAGATATTTTAGAGTAGTGAAATCATATTTTAAAAAAAAATCATTGCAATCATGTTTTAAAAAATAAAAAAACTATCCAAACAAAAATCCCCAAAGAGTGTGAACAGAGAAAAAAATATGACTGTAAAGTAAAGACATAAATAGCAATAGACAAATATGCTCAGTTTTCTGTAGTTAATGTCACGGTTTGAGTATGGTTTTTTAGAGTGTATATAGTGAGTGTTGTGGGACTTCTACTGCAAGGTTTGCATATGTGAAACTCCCATACAGCTTTCAATAAGCATTCACAACTTCATCTGTGACTTAAAAAATAGCACTATAGCGAGAACTGCAATAAATTGGAACCATGATAATGAGAGAAGTGCTTATAAATAGTAAGGTAATGTGCCAGGAAGAGGTGACAACATGTGAACATATGAAATTATTTTTTAAAATGCATTGTCTTATAAACTGTGTTTTGATTTATTTTTTAAACTCAGTAGCCAACACACAGTAAGGAATTGCAATATTATGTCTCAGTCTGGAATTCACCTTTCTTAACTTGACTGTTGGTGGTGCCACCTTCCAGTATGCTGTTCTCCTTTGGAATCCATCCCTATCTGATATTTGTAAGTGAAACTGCTGAATTTCTCATACTGTGTCAATTTACATCAGCCACAGATCTGATAGCAGCTCTAGCATGGACATACTGTACAAGTTTAGAAGGAGACAACTGCACTGCCCTCTTATCTCTGTTTACCCACAGTATCAAGACGAGTCTGAACCTGACCTGCTTTTAAACTGAAATTCTATGGTTTCCATGCTCTGTGGCATCCATAACGAACCATAACGGAGTCGTCTGATTCCCTTTCCTATTAGAATTCAAAAGCAAGGAAGAGCAGTAATTTCCTCATGATCACACACAATCTCACACAGACTGACACACAACTCTAGCAGGGAAGTGATGAGAAGAGTGTTTCATCAGAGAAGTAGGGTCTGATAAGGTCATTAGTACCATTATTGGTGAATTTTACAAGAGAGCTGCCAGTGGAACTGAGTATTAATCACAGCTATCTTTCTAAGAAGCTGTGAGATTTTCTGAATGATTTTATAAAAGCCATGGCTGTATTTGAGCTTTTGTTTTTCCAGTAATTTTTGCAAATGCTTTTCCTTGATCTAACAAATAAAATTTATTTGAACATGATAACTTGTAGCTGCCAAGGTTGAGAAAGATCTTAGAGATTCAGAAGAGAATGCATCTTGGCTGTCATGTAAAACACAGTTCTGGATTGATTTTATAATTAAAATTAGATGTAAATGTAAGCTTGATCCACAATCTCACTTTGAAAATCTGTGATTTATGATGAAATCTGGACTTTTGATTGAAGGTTTTTTTTGCAGATATTTTGCATCATTTTGCTTCTACTATAATTGATTCTGAATAATATTTTTGAGGGGAAAAAAAGGAAAACCAATGAAGTGTTAAGTCAGATTTTCTTCTATTTTCTTTGGTTTAAAATCTATTTAAACCCAATAATATAATTACAGAATTGATTATGTTGGAAAGGACCTCCCAAGATCATCAGCAGCAACCTTCCTGCTCAAACAGGGTCAGCTAGAACAAGTTGTGTAGGACTGCATACAGTTGGGTTTTGAATATCTCTGGAGAGATACAGTCAGACACCTATCTGTATGTAAATAATTGTAGTATATATTTCATATCTATGATATATATGTATATAATATTTGTGAAGGATAAAAATCTCTATATTGCTAAGTATGTAAAAAATACTCTCTCTTCTGTTCTTACTTTTGTGCAAAGAATTTGGAACTATTTTGAGTTAACAGGATTTACTGAAAATGCAGAAATATGTAAGAATGAATTTTGAATCACATCTAATTTTTTCACTCATGTCTTCACATGAGGGGAATTATCTAATTTGACTGCCTAAAGTCTTCCAGTCCACAAAATTTGGTTTCTTAATACTGGTATGCATTTATACTAGAAATAAAGAATTATTAAACTGTTTTTATAAAGTTTTACATAAATCAATGTTTTTTAACATTTGTGTCTGGTTATATCATTGGTGTCCAGCACTTTGGCCTTCCTCACAAATTGCAATCCACCTTGTAACATTGCACATAGACAGGGCATCAAGCCTTTTTTGCTACTTTCTGGCTCTATTCATAGAGCTTGGAGATAACTGCCCTGACCACACCGGGACTGGCACGTGCCTGGAGTGCAGTGGTAAGTGCTGGCTCAAATTGTTATAGTCAGAGGTGAATAAACAGGCCACTGCCCGATGTGGCACGTGCTGCCTGTCACCTGGCTGGCACTGAGCACCATTATCCCAGGAATCTCTGGACCATGCATTGCACTCTGAAGCAAGGCACCCTCCCACCCCACTGTAGAGTGTGAGCTGTGTGATGCACACTGGACCATCATCCCTTGCAGATCCCCCCACCTTTTGAAACCATTTCATTTCTGCCACTGTAAAAACTCCTGTGCGGGTGGCACACAAAAAAATCCTCCCACACACATGCCATTGATCGCGTTGTTGTTTTCTGTAGGACCAATTGCATGCTTAATATTATATTCGCATTTCTTCCTATTTAGTGTTACATTCTTTTCCTTCCATTATGTTTAACATTGCAAAAAAGATTCAATCAGAATTACCATAACCATTTTGCTCTAACACTGAGCACAGTTTTATTAGAATAAAAGAAATTTCTCATTCTTTCCATTCACTGCAGGCAATCAGTAGGATTCATCTGACAAAACATAAGCATCTATAGTATAGATTTATGCTTTTGAAATAACTGTCTAGCTGGTAGGGAGATGCAGGCTCTTCTGAGGAGCAATCTATTTTATCCTAAAACAGATATCTATAAATAATCAGATGAGCTACGTCCTGAGAGTACCCCTTTTCCTCCACTGACTAAAAGCTCAAAAGCAGACAACCACATTGCAGATGCCTAGTCAGAAGAGACTGATCACATCATTTCTCTCCACAGCTTTCCCATGTCTTTTTTACCAGTTCTCCTTCCTCAAAGGAGCCCTATTCTCCCTCACATGTGCAGTATGACCAGTAAAGAAACAGACAGAACATAATAAAACACTTTATAGCAAATCTCAGTGATTAAACCTTAGGAAAATGCTCTAAACAGATATTTGAAATTCCTTCTTTAATACTGCAGTCTTCACAGTGGCTTTGATACTGATTATACTCCCTAAACACCACACACATCATTGAACAGTTGAACATTTAACATTGGACACACATGAGATCAATGTCATGACATTTTTAATATAATGTCTATAAAACCTTAAGTATGCATCTGACTCCAAATAAACAAAATGATAGACCCATCAGAAAACAACAGTGTCTTTCAGGAACTAATGTATTTTTATTTCATGAGTTTTATAAGGACATAAGTAACAGACCAACGTACAAAGATTATTTTTTAAAGCATAATGGCTGTGTTTGATAACCAAAAAATCATCTGTGAGAAATCGTTGTAGCTAGAACTTTCACAGAGATAGAAAGAAAGCAAACAAGATATAGATCCTTCTGACATTTTCAAAGCATGGCTGACTCATGTTTGGAATGATAAACATTTAGACGTATGATTTGTGTTGTAATGTTTTTGAAGTAAAGCTTTTGAATCTGAGTGCCAAAGATACTGCATTGACCTATGTCATGTCTAATACTGATTAAAGGTTGTACAAATAGACTCTGAATCTAACAGCAAGATATGTATTGACATTTTCTAATACGGATAGCAGTGCTGCCAGCTCTGGCTGCTACATCTCACAAACTGAAGAAAGGTCAGTGCCAGAGGGGTGTTTCACCTTTGCATGCAGTGGCACAAGTGATGCAGCAGCTGACACCTCGGGATGACTCAGCCCTGAAACAGACCCCTGCACACCTCTGAACTGAACTTGCCTGTGTGGAACACCAATTACAGATGTAAAGCTGGGCTCATAGTCAGCTGAAGATCACACGGCACTTTCCACAAGTATTTTAGGGGAGTGATGTGAATAAAGGAACTATAGAGAAGTATGTGCATGCTCTGCTCTAGGGGAATACCCAGGACAGTGAAATGTATTCCCTTAGAGCTTCCACAGTGTCTTTTTTTACCTGTGTGCTAATCCTAAAGGATTTGATATGCTTACGGGCTTCTTGCATAACTTCCTTTTAGGTTAGATGCTGTTCTGACAAGAAAAAGAGAACACAGCATGTGTGCAATCCCCATCCATAGACACAAGAAGACAGACTCCAGGATTATTCCATAGGAGAATCTTCTTACCACCTTTACTCATATGCAATGAGGCATATGAAATACTCATTTACAGCTACATCATAAATCCCTTGTTGGCATCACTGATAATTGTTCACACATGTTCACTGCTGACAGTAATCCTTTGCTTGGATTACCCATACAGTTACTACAACAAAATAAGAATTCTAAAAGGACAGTATTTTTCATATCTTCAAATGTCATAAACTCTTTATTTGTAGGATTAAAATTAATTGTATTTAGCCTCAGTCACAGCATAATCCTACATTTCTGGATGCAGGAAAAATTAATTGGTACACTTTGAATTTAGGAGAGAGTGAATAAAATGTTTAGCAATTTCCTATATGATAGATCCACCTGGCTATGTTTATATCAAAAAAAGAATTTTTTACATAGAGTAGACAACTTATTTATTAACAAAGGCTGCAGAACCTGTTGTGCTATTGAAGTTCTCTGTTGACTGTTGTTGAAGTTTTTTCAGGTCTACCTTTCAGGGAATTATTAGCACTTCTACTTTGTAAACTGTAAACATTGATATGTTATTTGTTCTATTCTCTGTTAATGTGTTCAAGTATGCATATTTGCATTTAGCCTAGTGGGAATCTGACCTTGATTAAGTTGTCCAGGTTTAATGTAGCACGGTAATATATTCAGTATAAACAGAATTCTAAAATAAACACTGAGATGGCAATATCATAAGTTTCTGGGAATTGGTAAAATCTGTATTTTCCACTTCTCCTTTATTAAATGCCATTTCTCAAACTTCTGCTGATATCCTCAAGCACCTATGGATGTTAAAGGATGCTCTACAAAGTTACAACGCTGTACAGGTTGATGGAGCATGTGCTTTTTCCTGCTTCTGCTCCTATACCTCTAGTCTTCTCCTATAATAGTCAATAAAATTATGCTGAATGAAGAAAAGAAAAAATAGAAATGGTGTCATAGTAATTTCTTCCATGTATTAAGTCTTTGTGTGTACACACCTAAGCCTTCTTTTTTGCTATTGTGGAAAGAGTAAATCTGTATTTGACTTCAGACCTTTCTGAAAATTGAGCTGACCTGGAATCATAGATAGGTAAAGCACAGTAATAATAGAAGTTGAAAATCAATACACTCTTTTACAGGGTCATGCCGAAGTCATTTTTGTTTCAATGATAAAATGATATTTGGATTTTGTAAGATTTCTTTCTATTGCCAATTAACTTCATGGTATCCTTGTGTCACAGTTGAAAAAGATCCTGACAGTGACTTTTAAAATCTGAGACAACATAGCAGTTATCAAATAACTTTCTAATATCAAAGTATACTGCAAAACATTGCATATTTAATGTGTTGTAGCACACTAAGAATAAAAAAACAAGTTAGAAGAATAATGTAAGTACTATAATAAATGTTGTTTACTTTTAAACCTCTTGCAGGCTTCTGCATGTGAGTATTTTGGAATAGTTAGCTGAAGAGAATATTTGGAAAATAAGACATTCTTGAGTAAAACCACAGCAAGTTGAAAATACCCCCAGAAACAGGGAATGCTATACTCACTGTGTATCACGTCTGAGTAAACTTGGAAAAGGAGTGTGGTAATTTCTCGTTCTTAAATATCTATCAAACAGGACTCTATCAAACACCTTCACACATTGAAGTTTTCTAGCATGATAAAAATTCCTAGTATTTTCACTCAGTCAATCTGCATAACTTCTGGGCTTTACAAAGACTTCCAGCTTCCTCATTTTCAGTGTTATAGACAGAAATACTGAAGTGGTTGAGGCCTGTAAAGACATTCTCTTTAGTTACAATATCCCAAAGGCTTTGAAATATTTCTTACTGCTGCATATAATGCAGCTCTCTTCTTGTTCTTGTCTTTTTCTAAATACGCAGAGATCAAAATCAAGTAAATTTTTCCATTTATTCAATAAGTCAAAATTTATATTTTATAGAGTTATAAACACAAATGAGATTAGGCACGTGTCAAAGTTCTGTCAAGAGTGAAGAGGATTTGGGTTTTATATTGATGTTCAACATTATTTTCTTTGGTGTTTGCTGCTAAGGACAGAAATTAAGAATTGCATTAAAACTACAGTATGTCACACCATTGAAAAAATTAATGCTATGATTAAGATGAAACAGGAGTAAAATCTGTTTATTAGGGTGATTATTAATAAAGACATTTAACCCAGAAAAGTGACCAATAAAATTTTTTTTTTTGTCATTCTTGGATTTCCCTTCAAGTGACTGAAGAGAAGTAAGTCAGTAAAAAATATCCACAAAGACAAATTGAAGCATGTCTTTTCCCTACTTTAGTTTTCAGCAATTCACCTGTGAAATTGCAAGATAATAATCAAAATAAGAATCAAAATACTTTAACCTGGTTTCAGCAACCAGATAAGTATTACTCACAGGTATTTTATACAACATTTTAATGCTGATATAATTCATGCCTTCATTAACCATCCCACTTCATTAAGCAGAAACAGAGAATTCTTTTGGCCTTTTTTCTATCACCATTAATTTTCTGTGGTTTGAACTGACAGCAGAATTTGTAACTGATGATGAAAGGGAATATCTTGCCTTTTCTGTGTCATAAACTAGTTTTCCACTGCTGTAGCTCTTGAAAATATGCACTTTTAAGCTATAATTTGCAGGAAAATATGCTATCTTCAAATTTATTTTGTCTGTGCTTATAACTACTTCAGGCCTGTGCTTGATTAAACCAGAAAAAATAGACCTAAATCCCACATTCTACTGTCAGTTTTTTTCCAATCACATTCTTCATATCTGTAGGCAGTAAGAACTTAAATAACTCTAAAGAAATATCAACAATGGAAAGAAATTAATTAGAGTCAAATGGAAATGGTTTTGAAAGGACTCTAATACAGAGTACTATAGCAGCTTTGGTAAAAGTTTTATGGTTTAGGTTTTTTAGGTGTCATGCAGGTTTTGGGGCGTTTTGTTGTCATTGGTTTGGTTTGGTTTGGTTTGGTGTGGTGTTTTTTGTTCTTAATAGGGAACAGTCTCCCTGGGACTGTGTAATTTTGAGACTACCACAGGCTAAATAAGCTGCAATTCTCAGCACTCAGTGTACTTACCTTCTAAAGGATCGGGCTTTTGTATATCGGAGTCGATAATTCTTCTTTGTCTCCAAACATTGAACTTCAATCAAATTGATGTGCTTCGCTTCACCTCTTAACAGCTCTCAACATTATCTACCAATATTATAAGCATTACTTTAATATCTGAGGGAAACCTGTTTCACAAAAGCCATACAAAAGCGGGTGTGAGTTTTAAATTCCATTTTTGACCTTTCTCAGTCTTTTCTTTCATGACTTCTAACAGACATATTTTTTTTTCATTTTTTTTTTCTTTTAGAATGTGATAGAAATTTTGTTTCCTACATTATGATCCTGAAAGTTTGACAAGCTGGCTGCATGCAGTATACATTTAGCGGTACCTATAGTCACAAATAAGAAATCTGTTAGTAAATCAGAGTCAGTCTTGCATTATATAGAGATTTTTCATATTATCTGTTATAAGCTGAATCTTCAGTCTAGTGCTACATAGATTTATATTTCATAAAAGAGAAATAAATAAATCTATTATTTTAACATTTAAATTGTTAGACAAATATCGAGCCTAACATCCATATCTATAAATACAGGTTAATAAGTTCTGTGTTTACTTGCTTTCATGGAATTGTTTTATTGAATCAAAATCTCATAAGCCATTTGATATGTTTCACAGTATATAATGATTTTTATTGTTCTGTAACTTATTGTCAATATGAAATTCAAATGTTAGTTCTATGAACCTAGAGAAGCTGTCAGCTGTAAAAGCCATTACTCCCAATCCTATCTGAACAGGGGAAAAATACAGTTTACTTTCTCATCTTGACTTACAAAGAATCTATGAATTTGTTCTGCCCACACACTGGTCCATAATACTAGAGTAAAAAATGTATTTGTGCCCTTATATTCAATTTCATAAAAACCAGCACCTCATCATTCATAACTTGTATTGAGCCTCTTAACTGCTCATTCTAATGGTAAAAGTGCATTTGACATTTTTTTAATCAGATGAATTCATTATGTCTCTCTCATTCAGATTATAAAATATGAATTACATTTTTTTTGAGTAGTGCTTATCTTTAGGCATCATAAGACGTTAATATTTCTGTCATTTTTTCAGGACAAGCTGTTAAGCACAAGCAATCTTATTTCTTATTCCAAAAGGATTGTTTATTTAGTACAAGGGAAAAGGTGCTCCAGAAATGTTACTAAAGGCAGAATATGAAAGGTGTGAAGTTTTGTAGGTGATGCCTTGGGCATAAATTCATCTTTGTTGTCAATGGTTGGTTATATAAACAAGAAGTATTTTGGATTCACTGTCAAACCATGCACAAAATAATAGAACAGGCAATTAGTGAACTATCACTCTACTTTTAAAGAGAGTCTTTTTTGATGTGGATGATACCAAGCATCAGTAAACATGGGAGCGACTCTGATGTTTGCATAAACTAAGTCATCAAAGCAAAACTGCAGTCTGACAGCTGATCTTGAGGTCATTTATCTGGTTTCTCTCCACCCTTTGTGAAGGATTTCTAGAAATATGGTTACATAAGGAAAAGAAAACAGATTCTGAACTAATCATTGCCACTTAGATGAAGTACAACTTTCTAAAACTTAAAAAAAGTCAAAATATTAATACCATCTCTTTCAAATGTGTGTGTTCAAAAGGACATTGATTCCCCTGTAAGAACTGGGCACACTTTCATGCCTCTTAGCTCTTCTTCCAAGTGAATTCATGGGATTTTCACAAACAGTAAAGATCCTGAGACAAACTCTTTAAAATTCTTGGATAAGATACCAAAGCAACTCAGTTTCAATACTAAATGTAGTATTAAATGCAGTATTAAATGTAGACTGGCCAGGTCAGTAAGTCTCAAAGAATTAGATTTATTGCCCTACAGAATAGTGCCCCATATTGTCCTTACCACATGGCATAAATCTGTGGCATAAACTTGTGGTAAATGTAGCTACAGAGTGTGTCATCCATGAAAATAAGAGATTTCTCTGCAAAAGTTTAGCCCATCAAATAAAGGGTGTTTAAGAGAAATTAGGACAAGATGACATCTATAATGAATTATTACTTATATTTTCTAGCAGATAAAAGGTCACAGAAATCTGTTTTGTCTGAGGCAAAATAGTGATTCATTTTTTCAAGTGAGTGGCAGCCCATTTAAGCATTGCTACAAAATACTGAAATAATCAAACAACTTACCTTTTCCCTTTACATGCCATAAATACACATCAATTTTAACCTAACACATGGACAAGAAATTATGATGTTTACACTAAAATGGCAGTTTGTGGGACAGGCAGAGATGTATAGGAAAATATCACTGAGTTTTGAGGAATTGCTGGACTGAATAACAATTTTGCTTTTCTGTCATGGATGGCAGAAGGGGAAAGCACCATTTCTATCTAATTTTCAGGATATTTGAAAATGACATTTGAAAAATATTATTTTTGTTTTAATCTTATGGAAAACCCAGAAACTTTTTGTAGACTAAAAGATCCATATACCATAATACAATTCTCACAATTACAGTAGGAATACGTCACACTCTAAATTACTTTAAATCACCAAAGACCATAGTTATGAAATAAAAATCCTAGAATCCGGTATGTTTGTTCTCAATAAAACTTGAGTGTTCATTTACATTAAAAAAAAAAATCATAATCTAAAATTCTTAAACTTTTTTCATCTGGTTGAAGCTATCCAGTAAATTTTAGCCACGTGTTTTCCCCCTAAGCTTACTGCTGGTGAAAGATTCCATTCCTCTATACTTTTCCTGTTTAGTACTATAAAAAAAGAGTGAAAAGTATTTTATGAATCAGGATGAGCAATATTAATCTTTCAGACTGTCAGCTTGAGCAATGGAAAATCAGGGCTTGTCCTTCAAAGCAAGCTGTGGAGGTTATGCACATTAGCTAAATAGCCAAGATTATGATGGTAAGATCAGTAGTGATTTTTTTTTTCCCCCAACAAGGATTAGGTGGAAATAATGAAGAAAAATCTGGCTTATTGTTCCTTTGCTCAAAGTCTGAAAGGCAGACCAAAGCTGCATAATGACTGGTATTATACCCAAAACTTATTTGTTATGTTTTTAGTATATTTGAAAACTGTCCACAGAACCTTTGTCAAGATAGTGAAACTGACTGGGCAAATACAATGGAATTTTTATTCTTTGCCAGCTGATGAAATAGTTTAAAATAATGGAGAACTTGAATTCAGATATAAACTAAGAACATAGAATCATAGAATGGTTTGTGTTGGAAGGAGCCTTAAAAATTCATCTAGCTCCAATCTCCCTGCCATGGGCAGAAACACCTTTAACAAGACAAAGTTCCTCAGAATTCCATCTAACCTGGCTTTTAACTGTTCCATGGATGGAGTATCAAGATCTCTGGAAAATCTGTTTCACTGTCTTACCACCCTCATAATCAAGAGAATCTACCTAATATCCAATCAAAAACTACTTATCAGTATATAATCAAAAATTCACAAACTGAAATTTGTATATAAATTAAAATACATCTTAATATTATATCTCTTTTGCACTAATTGCATATCTATAGTAACACAACTGCATGTGTCTTAAATATCACTTAATATACATTGTGGTGAAACACTTGAGTAGTTTCCTTCCAATAGCTACTTTCAGAATTCATCTTAGGTAAAAAATATGAAGTTCCTAGTTTCTTCTTTGAAGTAACAATTGAAATGACAGCAATGTTTCCCTGAATGTTATTATGTGTTGCATTTATTAAATTTAAAAAAAAAAGTTAAATCATCCAGCAGAAACTAATTAGACTGTGCTTCACAGAGACCCAAAATATTATGATTTTAGTGCAAGGACAGAGAGGTGGAAGTACTATTAGTAATTATTCCATTCTAAAATTGTATAGATCTCATCCTTTTTCTCTCACTCCAACCAAGATTAAAGAAATATACTAGAGCTTCCAGTGACACTCATGGGCATCTCAGTGTTTGCTTCTCAGGTAGAACAGCAAAAAGGCCATCAGGAAAGCATCTGGAACTGAGCACCATGTTCAAGGGGCCTGGGCACGGCCTCTATACTGCAGTTCCACACCTAGAAAAGAAATCTCTCTAAATTACAAATTTGGAAATTATGATTCGAGTATAAGACCAATTCCTTAATTTTCTAATGTACTTATATTCACACTGCGGTCCGGAAAATTCCACAGCCTCCATGCAAAATTGAGTCATGTTTCTTCCTTGTTTATTGCCCTAACCTGAGCCAATTATTTCACAAGGCATATCAAACTTTCAGAGCTGATACACAAAATTACTTCTTTGCCTAAATGAAAGACTTTGATCACAGATCACCTGCAGTTTCATGGGAATCTCTAATCACCAGTGTGTATACTGTTGAAGAGTGGTCCTTTCTTAATCTATTCTATCAAAGATGTTAATTTTGTGACTAGTAATTCTGAGAATTCATGTAAAAACTGAGGTTATTGAGTGATTCATTTCTCAGCACACGTCTGCAACATGTTTTTATAGAAGTTTCTTTAAACTGTAGAAAAATATTAAAATATTTCATCCCCTTAAATAACTATGCAGAATCTGTAAAAAGTAAATGATTGTTCCATAATGCATTAAATACAACAGAATTCTTTTTACAGTTACGTTAAGCTTTTATATCATCCAACATTAATTACTGGATGTATTTTTCATGCTCTGTGGGAAGACTTTGTTTTCAAGCTTCAGAGATAGCTACTGCTTTTAAACATTCTATTTATTTTTTTCCAAAACGTTAAGTTGTATGCACTATGTCAGTGACTCAAAGGCTGTTGATGTCCTAGATCCATTTGCACCCTCCTCACACAGAACAAAATTCCCTCTCTAGCCCTAGGAATAATTACCCCCAGGTATAGCAAATTAGGACCTTGGAACCAGCTTTATCAGAATAACAACTGAGATTCCCGTCAGTTATCCCTTAACATAGGCTCCAGTATTACACTGACAGCTCCAAAATAATTTTCACTGTAGAAATGACCTTAAAATCCCATTTTTTTTCTTTTAAAGAAACTACTATTAGTCCATTTTTCTTCTAGGGCAACTTTTTCTTTGTATATCTATAGTAATTTTACTACAGAAATAATCTTAGGAGCATAACATAGGTTGTTTTTAATAGTTTCTCTCTTCCATCTTTGCCTTTCCTGGATAACAATCCATTAATTTTTACCTATCCTGTAAACTGTTATTTGAGGTTTGGAATACATATAGTTTATGAGGCTGTCATTGAAGTTTAACTTCATTTTGTTGCATTCAAATAATTTTTGAAAATAGAACCCAAACAGCATCATAACATCAAACATTCTTGGGCTCAGTTTACACTACTTGAAGATATTTCAATTTGATGATATAAGCATTTTGAGGTCTTTTTTTTAAAGAAAAAAAAAAAAGTCCTGTTCATATAATGCTGTGCAATGGCTTCAAGTACAAAAGAAAGTGGTAAGTATGGGAATGCAATTTCAATGTGAATAAAGAAAAACAATCTAGATTCTGAGGCTTTGAGAAAAACCTGTTTTGAAAATCTGGATTTCCTGTAAAGAAAAGCCAAAAGGTGAAACAGAGTGATTTTTCTAAACTGATTATCTTACAATTTGGACATCTGAATATGAAAGCAGAGGCTCGTCTCAACATTTAAACTATAGGATAAGCATTTTGCTTCATATTTTGTATTCTTGCAATGGAAATAGGACACCACATGAATTGCATTGTCCCACATTCACAATTCTGTGTTCATGTTCTAAATATATAAATAGTTCACTAAAAGGCCAGTGGATGATCCATGCTCTTAAAGGCAAACTTCTGAGCAATGTAGTTATTGTGTTTCAGTTGGAAAACACAAAAGAATTTCTCATAGGGTTATGTCTCTGAGAAGTTTCATTTACAGTAACAGAAAAGTAATATGAAGTATGCATCTTGTTCCACAAAAAATTTATCTTGGGTGGCATCAGGAAGAAACACTACTTACATAAAATGAAATAACCTCATATTTCATTAAAAGATACTAAATATTAGAGTATAATAAATAAAAATAAATCTAAAAACTACAGGCCCAGACCACAGAAGTACTTAAAAATGAATATGTCTTATTAATCTAAATGTTTAACTAACTGCTTAATTTGATCTAATATTGTATTGGTCTAAAGACTACAGTACACAATTAAATATATAATTGTGTTTTATTAAATATCTGTTTATCTACTTATGAAGAGATAATTTGATTAAATTTGAATTTGTTTTTTTTTAAGTGTTTAATTGTTTTTAAATGGTTTTTATTTAAATTTTAATAACTTTTGTACAATGCTCTCTCCAGAAAAGCTCTATTATATGCATCACTTAAGTAGAATATTTCTTCTTCAAAATATATGAATAATCTTCCTGCTCCCTTAGACAAATAAACTTGGCCTCTGACTCGGTGGCAAAGTCCTTTGAATCAAGAACTTCATTGAATTCATCATTACATGATGGCAGGGAAATACCATCTGCAGTCTGCTCCACTGAATTTCTTATGTGAAAAATCAAACCTATCACGCCTTTCCACTGAATAACAATTTACTGAATTGTCTTGAAGAGAATTGCATTTCATATCACATTGATGAGGACTTTCCTTTAGACAAAATACATAAAAATCTTCATAGTATTATGAGACAACTGCATTCAATAGACAAGAGTACTTATGAGTCTTATTAGTTTATGTTTTAACACTAATGAATTTGAGCTATCTGCCTGTTGATATTACTAAGGGAGACTGTGAGAGAGCTGAAAGGAATCTTATTTTTAAAAATAATTTAATAAGGAACTTGAGAAACTGGGGAAGGTGTACTAGACTGAAAAATGGAATCTGTTCCAGACATAAAACACCATCCAGAAAAGTTTAAATGAAACCAGATGGTGTGGTAAGGAAAGGAAAGAAGAAAAGGGAGGGAAGAACAGGTAAGTAGGGTCATGACTAGTCTTTCTAGGACCATAAAATAAGGACTAAATGATAAAATGAAAGGAAAAGTTAACTGTTCTAAGTATAATCTCAAGTATACTTGTTATTTCTTTGCAATGTATTGCACGCCTCCAGCCCACTTCTTTTAGCTAAGATGAAACAATATGACTCAAACATTATAGCAAACAAAACACCCTGAATACTGAATTACTGTTGCTCTTTGAAACTCTGACACTCATTTCCTCTCACATGAAAATATCAGAAACATTTGACTTTACAATAAATTTTACTGAGGTTGGAAAATGAGAGCAAACACTTTGTCAAACAGACCTCTCTCTGAATGTTATAGGTATAATTTAAATATAGTTTTGTTTATGTAATAAGTAGTGTCAATCTTGCAAAAATATCCATTTTCAAACTGCATTATAGAAAACTACTGTTATAAACTAATCCATATCAAGTACTTCTTGAATATAAGTGTTGAACAAATGCTTATTCTTTACTGTGTACCTCTCCTCTCTTTTCAAGGACTGATGGATATATTTTTATCAATGACAGTCACCACCCATTGCTCTGGATCAAGCCACACTGACACAGCTAAACAGATAAAATACAGTCTATGAAAGATGAGAGGAATCTAATTATTTGAGTGTACAACTAATCAAAGATAGCAGCAGTTTATTTGGAGATTCACAATTTCAGAAGTTGTGAAGGTTCCTCTGTTTGTCTTTGCAACATTGTTTTGCTGATTTTTACCATTTCTTATAATACACAGAAATAAAAAGAAAACAGTAAAGTTATCAGAATACAATTTGTCCATAAGGTGCACTACTAATTCATAGACCGCCATGTCATAAACATATAAATTGTAAAAAAACCCAAATTCATGTTGAAAAGCACCACACCTTCTCAAGTCACCATTATGCATGATGAAGCCCTGCCTTCCTGGAGATGGCTGAACACCTGTCTGCCCATGGCAGGCAGCGAATTAAAATTCCTCATTTTCCTTTGCTTGTTTGCACAGCTTTTACTTTACCTATTAAACTGTCTTAATCCAAGTTTTACTCTTCCAGTTCTTTCTCTGATCCTTCTGATAAGAGAGAGGCTGAAGGGATTCATTTCCTGGCTGGGGTTAAAGCAGGACACATAGTTCAGTTCATATTTGTTAACAAAGATTTCCTGTATTCTGGAGCATCACTGGATTTTTTTCTTAAGAATAGCGGGATTTTTTTTTTAACCAACATGTTCTTATTATGAGACATGGCTCTATTTGTTAAAATTTATCAAGATTTACTGTTTTGGTAATTTATGACAGAACATAACTGGAAACATGACATGATGATAGATGTGGAAGCTATGGTGAAAAGAGGCGTCCATTCAGCTCCTTTGTCAGACAATTTATATCTGGTTTCTTTTGTTTGCAAAGTAACAGAATAATAAATGGTGAACAGCAAAAGTTATTCCACCTTCCTTGAACCCTGCTCAATAAAAAAGTATTGTGCATTCCATAGTTGTTTCCTACTCTATTTCAAAATAACATTGTATCAGGCAACAAGAGATTGTTTGATATACCTTGTCTGTGCCTTTAACATAGATAGAAAAAGGTACGTGGCCTTTACTTGACAGAGAAATTGCCAATTGTGTTACTTTATCCACAATTTTGGAAACATGGTGGAAAAATTATGTCTATTGACACCTCATCAATTATGACTGGTCGATGGCAGTCTACAGTAGGTTTTAAAAAATGCTTCAATTATCATTAGTGGTATTGCTTTACTGAGGCGGGAACACTTAAATATTATCTGACTCATTTTGGCAACTCACTGAACATTTATTTGCCCAGCGGGGCATAAATCTTAATATTTTTAACCTCTTTTACACACAAAACAACACACAAAAGTCTTTGAGTGCTGTGCAGTCATCTCTCTCTAATTAGTGTTATGTTTCTACTAGGGTTTTGTGGCAGCAAATATTGTTTTGATTTTTCCCTCTTAAAATCATAACCAAGCTTTGCAATATTTATCTTTAAAGGGAAAAAGGGCTGTGAGATCAGACTTTACAATTTTTACTCCATTCTCAGAAAACATTCAAATTACAGAACAAAGAAATTAATTATAAATAGTTTTCCTAGCTCAAAAATCTACTCAAGCATTCTATTATTAAAAACATTGGGAAAAAACTGAAAGTAGTAAGGAGCATAGTCAATAAAATCTCTATAAGATTGAGATATAGGAATATTTTCACTGAATATCTATAGTATGCTTCTGCAGAAAATTTAATAGCTAGTTTTCATATGTCTCATCCAAAATTTACCCATTAATAAGGACTGACTGCAAAGAGTTAAAAGGAAGCTATAAGCTGCCAGGGAAAAAAACCTATACAGAAAAAGTCCTATTAAATTAGACATTGAATAATAATGGACAAAGAGGAATTAGAATTAATTCCTAGCTTGTGGACTTGGGTAAGAACACATTGAACTACCCACACAAATTTAATTTAGACTAAATCTTGCAATAATAAAAATGTCATTTAAAATGTTACATAGTTTAGAAATTGTTTTGAATTTTCATTTAGCAATAGATATATAATGGATTTCAATTTTAACATCATATACACAAGAAAGTCCCTGTATAATTGACAGGATTTTTATACTACAGTATTACTCTATCACTTATATCAAATTAATTGATTAACTCCACCATGAAGATGAGACATAAAATTGCTAAATGAGTTCAATGTTGTCTGTTCACTAACTGCCCCTACAACTGACAGGCATTTTTAAAGGTGACTTCCACTGAACATAATCAAGTTCAGCTTTGTTCAAACAGAACAAAACAAGACAAAAAGGTCTAGGTAGTAATTAATCAGGAAGAATTCTATTAGATTCCATGGTATACATTGTGAAGACATTTATATATGGGGGTTTATTAGTTCTAGGAACTACCAGCTCCCACAGAATTGTCAATGCTCAACACTTACAAAACAAATATAATTAATGATTCCAAATGCAAAGTTGCTGGCTTATTTTCTTCTCATGTTTTAAAAGCCAGTAATAGCCATGCTTTCTTGGAAGCAGTTTTTATATGACTACTGTATATTAAACAACAAAAAACCATAGTCACATACACACAAGAATTGTGAATACACACAAGAATATACTGTATCAATTACTTTCCATACTATATCTTAAAAATTTACATAGAGCAGAGCATGAGATAAAGTAGCTTTCTTGCTTTTTCAAGAAAACAGTAATTTGGCAACTCTATTTTGCCTGTCACATTTTAGACTGCAATTAGTTCTTGGGAAGGAATCAAGTTTAGCAATCTTTTCCTCCTCCAAAACTCAAAAATGTTTTTGTTCTTTTGACATGGTTTTATCACACCCAGCAACCAAGCCCCACACAGCTGCTCACTCACTCCCCCACAAGTGGGATCAGGGAGAGAATTGGAAGGGTAAAAGCTAGAAAAAATTGAGGGTAGGGATAAAAATATTTTAGTAGAAAAAGCAAAAGCCACACACAAGCAAAGCAAAACAGGAAATTTGTTCACCACTTTTCATGGGCAGACAGGTGTTCAGCCATCTCCAGGAGAGCACAGCTCCGTCACACATGATGGTGACTTGGGAAGGCAAACACCATCACTCCAAATGTCCCTTCCTCTTTCCTCCCATTTCATAAACTGACTATGATGTCATATGGTCTGGAATATCCTTCTGGTCAATTTGGGTTAACTGTCCCTCTGTGTCTCCTCCCAGCCTCCCACACAGCCAACTTCTTCACTAGTGTGGAAGTGCAAAAAAGTAGAAAAGTCTTGACTCTGTGCAAGCCCTGATCAGCAATAACAAAATAGTCTCTATGTTGTCAACTCTTGTGTTCAGCACAAATTCAAAACGCAGCCCCATATCAGCCATTGGGAAGAAAATTAATTCTAACCAAGCCAAAACCAGCACATCATTCCCGTTGTGCATCTATATTACATCTTAAGGGTAGTTCTTCTTGACTAATAATTCCACAATTCTTTAGTTATCTAAGTGCTTAGTGCCATTTTGCCCCTGCAGTTATCTGCTGTGTTCCAAAACTCACCTGTATCTCACCTGAGATTTCTTGAAAGAGCATATTTTTAGTGAAGTATATTGTTTAGCACTTACACTGGACTTTTTGGAAGATATCTACATATAATAACTATTTTTTCACTATCTTATTTCCACATAAATTTTGTATATGTAGGCAAAAAATGACATAATTTAGTCACATCAAAAATAGAACTAGCCAACAAAAGAAGTTTAGGAAGAAATAGAGTGTTGGGTTTAGGTAAGATAAAATAGATATTTTCTACCTCAAAAAGACCTCATATCCACACAGGGTTTTTAGAAATATATATTGCCAAGTCTTACTTAACAACTTAACTTTATGATAAAAAGCTAGGTAGTTAAAATCCAGTGTAATCTCCCACATGGGGAATTCTTTGCTAGACTTATTCTTTATAACTCCCTGATAAGAGTATATGTTACAAAGGTGTCTATAATCCACTTGCCCTAATCCTTTCAAAGAGTTATTGAGAGCAGGAGCCTAATCATCACTAAGAGTCATCCTTTGAGGGAGTCTTGCTTTTTTTACCCTCGTTAAGTCTAAAGCTAGCCTTGTTGCTTCCCTTCTACTGTTAGAGAAAATGCAGTGAGGGTTTGGAAACACATTTTAATATTAAAACATTACTGTGGAGTCTCAAAGAAAAAAAACATCTCTGGGTTTTGTATATGAAGATAGAGTTTGAGGATGCCACTGAAGAAAAAGTAATCAAAGAATTTCTCAGAATTTTGCCCTTCTCTTCACTACCCACCAGAAAAAAAGCTGTCTGACATGGCTATGGGCAGTAGTTTAGCAAATGGACTCCAAGTAGGCTTGGAGAGGAGATGATCATCCGGGACAGAGCTTTAAAATATCCAAGCAGGGATGTAATTTGTAATGCAAATTCACTGTGCACAATGTCTGCCAGACCCTGATATAAACTGTGAGTGTCATACCACCAAATAAGTTCACAGTTACCTTAACACATCCTTTTGTCTGATGTCATTGTTTGGAAGTGGAACAGATTTAAAAAAAAAAAAAAAACAAAAAAAACCCTGAGTTTGATTTCTATCCTCTTGTTTACAAGAATTGAGTTCTGCTGTCCAAGAGGAAATGTTAAAAGAACTTAGTAAAACAATCAGCACCAGTTAATAGAGAATAATGAGGTGAAGTTTTCTTTGAAACAAATATTTTAGAAATCATAACTAGTGAAGTAAATATTAAAAATTCTTTATTTTGTGGCTGAACAATTTGCAATAGTTTATTCATTACTATTTCAGTCTCTAGCTACAGTGGGAATCTATGCTTAGTGGAAAATTATAGAAGAAATTTATTCTCACAAAATATTACTTTTGTATCTATAGGCATTTTTTGCTTTAGTATAATAGATAAACAACAATTCACTGTCATCTGAGTTCCCATAAGGCTATCTTGCAAATAGTATACCTGCTAAAAATCATCATAAATCTACATCAAGCCACGAGAGCTTTGATAGTGTCAGACAAGTTGTAGTGATTAGCAATAACTATAGAATATTAGAAAATAAATAGAATGCTAATAAGTCATTTTTTTATCACATTCTGTCTGCACTAATCCAATAGAACTCTCATGGAGCTGGCAACCTCTAGAAACTTCTGCAACCTGTTGTCTTCATAGCAACAGAGATGACAACAAACCCAGCAAACACAGTCTCTATTTTTCCACATTCAACAAGGACATTGAGTCCATTTAAAAATCTTTACTCATATCTTTAATGGCAAATGCTCATACATTAAAAAACCTCAAATACCTCAACATTTGTCTGATAAATGCGCAATGTCATTCAAAGGATCTTTCTTCTGAAAACATGCAATTAATTCTTCTAGAGATGGAAAGATTGAAATGCAACCAGAGAAAATTAAAGCCTTGTTTATTTTAAATAGAATAATCTATTTCAATAGACAGTCTTCAAAGTGAAAGAAAAATACATGTGGAATTCTTGTGAGTTTGTGCAGCAAGAAATTGTACTTAAACAATGTGCTTGCTCCCACATGGGTCCCAATTTTACACATATTGGGAAATATTGAGTGTCTTATCACCTTTCTTTCTTTAACTTTAATCTAGACTGCAATATATGCACTTTAGAACTATCTAGATAAAACTCTTAATAAAATACGTCACAGAAGGTTTCAGGTATTATGTAGACACTCAGAAACGGAAAACAAAGCAAAATAATCACTCAATCTCAATCATAATAAAAGTGGTTATATAACAAAATATGATAATTTAACTGCCTGATAAGCCTAATGTTTGAATTATTCAACCTTTTTCATGGCAATCATTCATATTTTACAAAGTCTTCACGCTGTTTAGGTTTTTTAAGTTGAGCTAGTTGAACAATTAGCTTTAAAACCCCTTAGAATACATGTAATTAATTCAACAGCTGTCAGAAAAAAAACCCCCACACTATCATTCTAAAACATAAATGTTTCAGTAATGAAGAGGAGATTCCTCCAGGATAAAATTGCATCCTGTTGTTTTTACTAATCAGAATTTTAAGAGTATGAGTCCCTTATTTACCACAGATACTTTATTCATCTTGAGGATAAACAAACATTTTAACTTGGATTATAACCACACTTTTCCTCATGCATATTGTATTTCTTTTGAGTGATATTTCTCTACTGTTAAGATTTATCTGTTCCAGATCTGCTGTTTTTACTGGGATTAACACCTCTAAAAGAATAGTTTCTGATGTGTTCTACATTAACACTACAGGGCACTAACAAATATGCCTATTTCCTTGAGTACAGAACCAATAATTGCTCTCAGCAGCTTCATGACTTTTCTGTTAAGATAAAAAAGAGCTATCTTAGTCTCTAATGAGGAAAAGCTCCAATTCTCCACCCTTGATTCTGAAAATACCCCTACCACTGCTTAGACTTCTTACAGTAAGTAATCCTAGTGAAGCAAATAGAGACACAACATTAAATATAGGTATTGGAGGGAGCAAGTTTCAGGCCAAGAGCTTCAGTAAAGGAGAGGGAACATCATTCTTTTATGCCCAGAACTGAAAGATATAACATATTAATCAGAAACCCTGAAATAACATAGTCCAGCTATCAGAAATTAATTAATGACTTCACTGAACACACATCAAACTCATCAAGATTTATAGTCCACAGACTGGATCTGTGGTCAGTATCCATTACATTTGCACAAGATCTATTAAAACTTTGACTTTTCCTGCAATATTAGCAATCGAAGTCTTGCATGTATCATATAACTTGTATAATATTAATCAGAACTTTGTCTAAGTCAGAGATACTTATTTTCTAGATACTTAGACATTTCTAAGGAAGCTATTAAAATATACAAAACTCTCCCTAAAAAATAAGAGTATGTAATTTTTAGAAAGCTATTTAGAATTATTTTCTAAATTTATTTAAAATATACATAAAATGAAGAAAAACACACACAAATGCTGAAAATAAATGTTTGGAAAATAGTTCATAATGCTCATTTGAAAGTTTCATATGTGTCCTTATACTCATAGTAAAAGATTGAAATATATTTAACTGAAACTCCAAAGATGCCATGGCTGGATGGGAAAGGGATCCTAAACAGTAAAATATGAAGTCATCAATAGCTTCTTAAGAAGAAATCACAGTGTTAAGTGTTGATATTTATTGTCTGTTAATTGTTTGCTGCCCTTTTATATGTTGGTGAAAATTTATTTTCGTTTCAAAATATGGCATTCATTAAATTGAACCACACTATTTTAATTAAAAATATGAAGTAGCTCTTCTATCATATCCTTTCAGCATGAAATTGTCAAAGCTTTCTGAAGAACTGAAAGGAAAGTATATAGTGGTGAATGGGAGGGAATTCAAAACTATGTTACTGACTGCCAGAAACTTCATGTGTGTGATTAAAAAGCAGTGGAAGGTTTGAAAGCCTAGCTGGCTGCTTAAGGTCATTGAATATTGAAAAAAGGAAGAAGATATGCTAAGTGATAAAAATAAAATTAACTACAAGTTACCTACCTCCAAGAAAATTTTCTGCAATCCCAATATAATCAGGAGTGTCCCTGAAGACGTAGCCCTTATTTTGAAGAAAATAGAATTTCACAAAATGGATCAAACTATTCAACTCAAAGATTTCTACAAGTTTCACCACTATGATAATTTAATAACTCCTCTGAGAGTGATGTTCTAACTTGCTTTACTTGTTGTACTTTTTAACCTTTGGTAGTTATAGAGAATTTGAAAAACACTAAGTCTTCCTTGAAACAGGAGGATAAAGCATTCCCTTCTCCTTCATTGCTCTATTATTCCCCTTTCTACTTTCTCCAAATTATATCATTCAAAAAGTGTCTCATAGACAAATCAATTTATCTGACACTATGATCCTCTCCAGTGCATTTTTTCAGATCATCCAAATAATGGAAAAATGTCTCATCCCTACACTATCTCACCAAAACTCTGTACTAGAAGAATATAGATGGTGTGAGATTAAACAGCTGTAGAGAGAGATGCTTCTTCTACCCCTATCTATCTCATAAAATCCTAT
The DNA here is from genome assembly GCA_013397375.1 of Toxostoma redivivum. NCBI lineage: Eukaryota > Metazoa > Chordata > Aves > Passeriformes > Mimidae > Toxostoma > Toxostoma redivivum. The sequence continues at coordinate 516,255 of VXBI01001260.1, forward strand.
GACAAATTGGCCACTGATGGCCTCCACATTAACTCTTTGAACTCTCACCATTCTAGGAAGGTGGAAATCATATTTTGACATCCTTACCAACAGAATACAATGTAGAGCACATAGCAGCACTCACATAAATCATTGACAAGGTTACACCTTTCCATCAAAGTAATACCCTGCCTTCTGCATCGTAGTCCCTGAGCTACCATCTGTGAGCCTTTAGTGAAATGTGCAAAAAGCTGGGAGATTGAAACTCCTATTTTCTCTTGAGAGTCTCTGCTGAGCTTAAGCAGCTCCAGTACTCATAACTTGTACTTTCTGTCAAAAGAAGAAATTATGCTTTTGCTTCTTTCTGATGATGCCTCTTTTTTTCCCAAAGGGGATTGAACCAGGGAAGCCTATTAAAATTGTAAAAAACAGAATATGCAAATAAGCCCATGGGAAGAGAATAGAGCCAAGTAAAGTTTGCACCTTTATTGTTCCCGTTTAGTTTAAAGATAAATGAGCAGCTAAAGCTCTACCATAAGTTTCAAATATAGTTTTTAAAAGATCATTCCTATTATGGCAATAAAGCATTTTAAGATACTGTTTAAATATTTTCCAGCTTATAGATGTCAATTTTGATAGCCAAATCTGTAAATCTAGCTGACAGGCTTAGTTTATAGCCACAAAAGAGAATAAAAAATACGCAGGTTTTCTGAACCCATCAACTGTTGTGGAAATAGCAAACACATTATCTTTTTTGAAAATGTTGTCGTTTATGTGCATTTATTTGAAAAGTTCTTTTTGGGTTTCTTGTAGGAGTTTTATTGCTTTGGCTTTCTTTCTTCACAGTGCCTATGTTATTTCTCTGGCTTATTGATAAATTAGTTTTTTTTGCACCTTTTCATCTGTTCGAAATTTCTCATTCCTTCTCACCCATTAGATCAAATTTCAGGCTTTCAAAATTTAAAGAGCCGCAGGACTGCTTTTGATTAACTAAAACCTTTTACTAAATTTCAAAGATCTGCTACTGCAAAATAGATACAGACATAGATATCTATATAGATAGATATAGATAGATTATACAGATATAGATATATTAGATATAGATACAGATAGTTATAGATACAGAGATAGATAGATAGATAGATAGATAGATAGATAGATAGATAGATAGATAGATAGATAGAGAGAGAGAGAGAGAGAGATATTTTTTGGTGTATATTGAATTTTGCAATAATGTAATATTTTTTGTGGTGAAACACCACAACTATTCTTAAATTATAGTTCTTTAAAGATATGTAATTTGAGCATGAATGGGCAAACACCATGCAAAGGTCTTATAAAAGATGTGAAACACATTTTTGGTTAATGTTTCCCTACTGAAAAGACTGTGATGTAGCTGGCCTCCTAAAATCAACTTGTTTTTCTGAAACTTTTGGATGCATGACTTCACTCATATCATCCATTCCTATGCAATTATTCATGCAAAAAAATCCATCATTATCGTGCTCAAATACAGCAAATTGAGCACACTAATACATATGATTGTAAATGAATCACCATGATTTGTGTTGAATGAAGTTCAGCAAAATTGCAAATGGGGAAAATAAGAGGATTTTAATAAAACAGTTTAATCTGGTAGATTTCAGTTGCTTTGACATGCAGCTTTCTAAAATTGTGGAGTAATATCATAATAAAAGTACTTTGCAGACAGAGCTCTAGTTCTTGTGAGGTGTTGGGATAGAAACATAGATGGATGGAGCCAGAATTCTCCTTACCTGTTCTTAGGCAATTTAAGATATAACCTTAGCCATGGAAAGAGAAACCACTAGGTTATCAAAGTAAAATACAGTTTTTTGTCTCTGCTTACTGACAGTAATCAGTCTTGATCATGGACAGATTGAAGTAAGGAAGAACAAATTCTCGAAGTTTTAATGTCAGACATTAAAACATATACCAAGAGAGTTTATTTGTTTTAATTATAGGGAAGAAACAAATTTTGAAATTGTCAGATTGAAATCTATGCATTATTAAATTAACACCTTTTAATTTTTTTCTCCTTTCTTTTTACAGACAAACTTTGATATCATGTGGGAGTTGGTGTAAGTCTAACTTTGTAGACCAAATTATTTCTCTTTTTGAATCTAGTGAAATCTCTGCATTCAAGGAGGGCCAGTACAGCTCTAATGAGTTATCCAGAACAAAGTTGTATCCTTACTGTATATCTGACAGGTTTTGCCAAGTCCCAGATGCTGTGGCAGCAGAGATTTATTCAATACAGTCAAATGTGTAGGACAAAGAAGCTGTTCTTCTGCCAGAAACTCTGGAATTAATAAATTATTGAAGTGAAGCCTAGGGACAGCCCACTGGAAGATAGAGACATTGATTTGATGAATTATGTATTATTGTGAGAATTTTGAAAAATTCTCATAAGTCAAATTCCCCCAGTAACATAGGGTTGCAAGGTCTTTGATTTCTCCCTGTCAGTCATTTACATACACACTAAATTAACACAAATTATCAGTGTGACAAAAAACTTCTGAGTTTTTTTCATTTTTCATGAGTATTCATGTACCTCACCTATGGAGCTGGATTTGTGTCACCCAGAAAAATGAAAAATCAGATGGAAAAAACATAGCTTGTGTCAAGAGAAATAAAACTATCCCAGAGCTGTCCTTGGCCTGATCTGTTTTCTAGTGTGCAGTGGTGTGACCTCAAGCATCCCTAGATCATTATTCTCTGTCTTAGCACAGACAAAAGGTCTTTAAGAGAAGCACAAGCTACACAACAAGGGGGGAAGTAAAGAATAAAATGTACAACAAGTGTCTTAGCTCACATGTCAGTCTTCTAAAAAATTTGTTAGTGGCCACAGACAGACCCTTGGGGATGGAATTCTGCTTGTGTAGCCAAATCCCAGGCACAGCCTACCAGCTGTTCTAGCAAGTTGCTCAAAATTGCTGAAATTCCCCCTCTCCAACAAGCACACCCTTCACTCTGACAGCACCATGGGTGGCTGTTACCAGAGTATTTGAATTCAGAGGAAAACACACTTTAGTATTCTCCACTGGTTTATCCTGTAAATATTCTGAAATTCCCAGATCATGTAGACCATGTATATACAACACTGATTTTGTACCAAAAATCTGTGTCACCATACTTTTCTGAGACCCCTTTATTATTACTCTCTTTGTTCAAATACATGTGACTTGTATATAACTGTCTTTGAAAATTCTTTTAGATATGACAGATTCTGTATCATTGAGCTATACTCTAAAGCTCCTACCATGTTAAACTTTCCTTTAGTAAAAAGAACATGACGTATATTAGCTTTGATTCTGCCTACTACATTTCCTATTTGTGATGCAGAGAACCAATATAAAATCCACAACAGTAGGAGACAGGGAAACACCTGAAATCATAACTCTCTGATGAAGTAAAATCCATTTTATGCCTATTTCTCAGGAGAAGAAAATCTAACGTCACTGAAAGATTATTTGATCAGTAATATAAATCAGGAAATAAATATATTGTTGATATCAGTAGTAGTTGGGGAGGTTTCATCACTTGATAATCTGATGTATCCTTTGTACTACAGAGCAGCTGCCATCACTGTGTTAAGTTGACATGAATAAAAACTTTACAGTATGCTTATAATCCATCTTGTTTAGGTGCATTGGTTATGGAAATCAAACAAATATTAAGAGCAAGGGATTCAAAGCAATCTTTCTAGGATTTTGGTAATGAGAAGGAATAATGACAGCTAAAAAACTCCTGCAAGAAAAAACCCCTACAAGAAAAAACCCCAACACAACAAAAAATGTGCAGCTTATATTTGAAGTTGTCAAAAGACTGTAAGAAAGGATTATAAACTGAAGTTACAGTCCAGTGTGTTTAGTTGTCATCAGGTATGACCCTTGTAGCCAAGCATGCCACTGTGCTCATCATCACTGAGTTGTCTCTGGATTACACATTATGTTTTTCATGCCTTTAGTCATTCTCCTTGAATCTCTGTAAAAGGAACCTGCAAGAATTGCACAGAATATTGTAGTGACTGGTTCATTAGGTAGCTCTAGAGTTATGAACTGTGGCAGACAGATAGAATTTGTTCTAATGTACTCTTATGAAGGGACTACTCAATATGGTAGAGTGATCTGGAAGGTTTAGCCAGTGTCTTTACTTGTAGGAGAAAAAATCCACATTATAATTCAGAGGCAAGATTCTGCATATTAGTAGAGTTTGTACAAACAATGTTGAAGTTTCAATATAACTTTAGAGTGATATTATTCTCCACCTCTCTCCCACCCCCCACCTTCCAGCCCTCACCTTATTTCAGGAACAGATATCTTTGAGACAAAATGTAAATTCCAACTGCATACATTTTCCCTCAGGGTAACTGATTTAGCTTTCAAGCAAACAAAATATGAGAGTCTAGATGCCTTGAAAATGTCAAGAGCATTTTCCTTTCAATGTTTGCATAGATGCCATTGCCAGAATGCTTCAAATTCTGGGTATTTCCTTACTCAAACACTGTTGGGCCAATGAAAAATTATCCTAAATGTGTCCTTGAAACCATCAAACAGCATTATTTTTTTATGTTGATGACAAAGAAAACTAGAGAGCAAAATTGAATTCAATAAAACAGCCATGATCATTATGTCAGAAAGAAGTTTGCTCTGACTGGTACTGAGCTACTGAAGTGATGGATGCATGAGAAGCACAAGATAATTGATAACCAGAGGTGTGGGATGCTGCTTTTCAAACTGAGCAGAAAACTCCATTTAATATCTATTCTATCATAAAAAATTGTAGAACCCCTGAGGTGTCAAAAATATGCTAATACTCACATTATAGTTTGTACTTGCATCGTGGTTCTGCAAGCAGAGAAGCTTCTGTACTGTGATCTTCCTCCTACCGCCAAAACAGCACTGCAATGAACGAAAGAAAGAATATCACATCCTCTTTTTGGGGGTAAGAGTTTCTCACCTGTCTCTTGAGCAGTAAATGTGTTTTGTTTTGATTGTCTGTTTTTAGATTGTTGTGAAATATGAGGATTTAGGCAATTAATTGTGTTCATAGTGATGGAAACAGGAGATTTATTGATCTCAGTTCCACTTTGTGAATTCTAGTGAGTACAAAATCCTGAACATAAGTACCTAGCCACTTACACTGTCATTCTCTCCACACCTGGGACTCTAGCCATGCTTCTAATATATGAACTAAGACTTTATTCTTGGAATTTTCACTATGAAGATTTATTATTCTCCACTGTCTTGAAGCCAATATATTAATTTATATTTCTGCAAATAAATATGAAATGTAACCATTTGGTGGTTCAAGAACATACCACAATAAAATAAATACAATAATCAAAATAGTAAAGCATCTTCACTTTCATTTGAAGTTTAAAAGTCATTAAACAGCACCTAAAGTGTATTTGTGTAAGTTTTTTTTTTTCATCAAAATCCAGTATATTATGTAGAAGACATTCTAAAGACTGGAGATTCTTCTCACTTGTTTTACTGGATTTTGGACAACATTCAAAATAATAAAACATGATGAAAGTGCTACAATGAAGATGATTAGTTAAGTAAGTTGTAGATTGATATACATGCTTTTTGTTTTCTCATTTTTCTATCTGAAGTTTCCTGTGGGAGGATGAATTATATGAGAATAGAGATAGTGCTGAAGGCAATCTCACCCCTGATATACTGCAGCTGTACTAATTACCAAAGACTGGGAACAGCCTTGCCCTTGATAGGGCACAGCTATGTCCCATGAGGATGGGAATTGTGGAAGAGTGGGTTAGCTGCTCTAGAGCCAGATGGAGTGTGCTGGCTGTGCTGTGGGGAGGAAGGGTCAGGTGGTCATTCTAGAGACAGACAGGGTCAAGTGATCATGCCAGAGACAGACAGACAGGGCCAGGTGGTCATGCTAATGACAGGAAGGAGTTATCCAGTCCTGCAGAAGGAAAAGAGTCAGACTTTGTGAAGCTGCCCAAGGAAAAACGGTACAGAGAAAAGATATGAGAGTTGATAAGATAATAAGGGGCTGATGCCTGGAACCTTCTTTGGTGTCAGTTGTACCTCTGCCATCAGTTTCCAGTTTCAGAATAATCAAGGTGTGAGCTCACAAATGAAACTAAAAAAAGATATTGTGGAAAGACTTTGCTGTCTGATCAATTACATTCCCAGTATCTTAAAAGCCATAGTATTACAATATACAGCATAACAATTAAACTTGTATTGCAAAAACTGTAATCTGTTTATGTTTTAAGTGCCTTGGTTACAGTGATTAAGAAGAAATTATTTTTTGACTGCCATAAGGTAAAGCTTTGTGATTTAAATGTAACAAAGTAAAACATCAGCGGCTTTCAATATGTTTTTGAAATGGCAATAAGAATTTTATTTTAATTTAGGATGTGATTAGGTATTTGCTGGCTGAGCCTGATTATTTTGGAGAAAAAGCAAAAGCAAAAAAATTGCTTTTAGAAAGCTTAATATACTCTGATACACTGCTGAATTAAATATAATAAAATAACAGTAAATACATATTAAATTAATAATTTCCAATTTCAGCCTACCTGAAGAAAAGTTTATAATCTTTTAAAGATCATTATGAAGAAATTTTGTAGGCTATTTTAAGCTAGTAGTAATTGTGTTTATCAGGCTCATAGCCTAACAATTAAGGTCTTAATAAAACTTCTGCCTTACGAAAATAATTGAATGTAAATCATAAATTTTTTCAGTGGATAAATATTCTTACTCCCATGTGACACTGTATATAATCATATTTAGTATATATGAACTCATAGGCTGGCAAACAGTTGTGTGAAGCTGGGCTTTAAAAGATGAGCTAAGACTCAAGAATCCAGTATGGACTGAGTTTGCTTGTTAGAGCCATTGTAAAATGCTCATTTGTAAGCTAGAAGCCAATTCCTGTGAGCAGCTCAGAAATGGCTGCACTCTCTCAGAGAAGGCACATTTGGCAAATGTGACTGACCAGTCAGCCTGAGGACCAGGCACTGCACTCTGACCAATGTTAGTGACCTGTAAAACAGATTTTTGAATGGGAGGATACAGGAATCAACAACTTCTGTTAAATAAATTTTAAATGGGATGTTTATGGAGACTTTCAAGTATTGAAAAAGGTACTATGAAAACTTCTAGACAATCAGCTTACAACGTTCATTTTCACTATATAATACTGAAATCAAGAGTACATATCAAAAATATGTGATTTAGAAAACAATCCGTTTGTCAAGGTTAATTGCTGAAGGAATAAATTTGCATATAGTATTAGAGATAAAAAGGAGCACTACTGAACATATTTGAATTCAGGATTTTTTTCCCTCTTAAAAGTCTCACAATTTTGAAACATTTTCAAGAATACAACTATAGATGTATTTTTTCCCCATTTGTTGTAGTATTGGAATTTTTTTCTTCTTTTACTATCATCATAGTTAAGAAAAGTATTTCAATTCTAGCATCACTTGATTTTTAAAATTAATAATGAAGTTGAATATAATTCTTAAAAGCATATTAAAAGGAAACACACAAATTATATCCCCTTACTATTTACATAATTATTATACTTTTTGAAGCACACAGGTTAGAATCTAATTAAGTAAATGTTTTTTTGCTATCCTCTTCCAGCAAACTTCTCATTTTTCCATATATTGCTTTGATGTCTTAAAGATGTCATCACTGAATATTTACCACCTGAAAGCTGTGCAATTTTATTAATTTCAGTGCAACAGGAGGACAGTAGATTCTCATCCAAAATCTCTGATGTCTGCAATATCAACCTGAATATAGAATAACCTCCCAAACTCACTCTGTGCTTTGATGTTTCTTTAGTGTTTGAATATTATTAGTCTACACACCAGCTTTTGAAAAAACTTTTTCATGTATATGTCTTCTTAAAACAGGACGATATTCATGACCTTTCAGTCCTGTAACTAGGTACAGATTTGCAGACCAAAGGTATTGCCACTTAGCCTCTCAGATCACAAAGACTCAGGGGAAAATTGGTTGTGATTTCTTTATATATTGTCATGGAAATACACCACAAGATAGAGCACATCTTGGGAGTCAGGTTACATCGAGAACTGCTTTCAAAGCAACTAAGACTGAAAACATTATGCCCTGAGCTGATTATTAAATCTAATGTTCATACATTTGCTCTCAAGTGTAACGATTCTTTGGTAAGAATCAGACACTCTCATGGTGTCTGATACTATTTTTCTGAAAGCCAAACAGCAGTATAGTCATACCTCATCTTTCCTCAGAAACCCAAGTTCTGAACATCCATCATTTCCGAAGAGAGAAGACTTGGTTCTGATAAAGTGCTTTAAATATTTGAAGGCCAATTTGAGGTTACAATATGTTGTAGGCACAAAATGATTGTGAGCAGAAGGCACAGAATCACAAACCAGAAAAACTTTGAGTCACTCAAAAAACCTATTGTTTCATGGTTAATGAAACAATTATCTCATTGAATGTAAGCTGACTGAGTACAACCTCTTGGTTCTCTCCTCATAGTAAATTAAACATTGGTTTTAAGCCATTCTCATGGTTATCTTGTTTGATAGCAAGAATTTTGTCTAGAGAAGACTGAGAGGGGATATTAATGCATGTAAATATCAGGAAGGCAGGTGTCAAGAGTATGGTGCCAGACTCTTTTTGGTGCTACCCAGTCACAGGTCAAGGAGCTATGTCCATAAACTGAAATTCAAGAAGTTTTTCCTCAACACAAGGAAGAACTTCTTTACACTGATGTCATGAATGGGATGTCATGAAGTCTCCCTCACTGGAGTTACTCCAAACCCACCTGGATGTGTTCCCGTGTGACCTGCTCCAGGTGACCCTGCCTTGGCAGGAGAGTTGTACTGGATGATCTCCAGAGGGCCCTTCCAACCCTAACAACTCTGTGATTTAGGGTTATTTATATTATGTCACTTTGCTTCATAATTAGGAAAAAGGGGGGAAAGCTAAAAATTATTACTTGTGGAAATTTATTGATATACTGCAGTTGGACCACCTTGGATTTCTCTCCTTATTCCTGTTTGTTACTGAATTAATTTTCTTTTCAGCAAGCCAAAATTAATAAACCATTTCAGCTTTTTTTTAAAGCCTGATTCTCAATAGATGTTAAATTTTAAAAATATTTCCCGGATAGACAAATTACGGATGTCTTAGTAGACATAAAAGGACACTGTAGAGGGGGAATGATAAACTTCTACACCTATACTCCTAAAATAAACACACTGTGGCTGGACTTCCAGTATAAAGGGAAATGAAAAACTGATAAACTGTGAAAGAAATTGTGTGAATAAAGAATTTATTTAATTATTGATAAAGAAAATGAGCTGATACTCAAGAATGTATTTGGAAGGCAAATCTCAAGTGAAGACGAGAACTAGTAGCATGGATTTAAAATAATAGGCATCAATTCACTGGTTATGAAACAACAGATAAGAGAATATTTCAAGATCATGATGGTGGATTATGAATTTCATTCAAATATGCATATCATAAAACAGAATGCCAGCTGTTATGGAGAGAATGAAAACATGGGATCAATCCCTGATGATCAGAAAGTTGCCTGCTCTTTGCTCTGACTATTTTTAAGGCTGCAAAATAAAAGCAGATATATTCTACAGAAATGTTGTCCGTAACCATAATCTCTCTTTTTCTTTAGCAATGCATCTTGGCTATTAGGCTATAAAGTATAAATCACTAGTTCTACTTTGTTAAGTTCTTCTCATTAATTGTTTTCAGAGTAACATCTTTATTGGGAAGGATGCACAAATTGCACAAACCCTGACTGCAGTATTTTAGATATTGTCTGAGCATTCTGCAGGAGAGGTGGTCATCTTTTGTATAAGGAAGCAAATGTAGGTTTCTCTTCTGTAGCCATGAAGTTTTATATGAAAGCTTCCTTCTTCTTTTTCCACAAACTTTCAGAATTAAAGCATGAACCTTTTTATAAAGGGTGGCTTAGGTTTGTAGGTGTAAGGAAAAGTTTTACCCTTTGAATCCCAAACTTTGGTTTGCAGCCACATGTGAGGTCCAAAAACTGGGGAACAAGATTTTAACCATACTTGTATTCTTGTACCAGGATGATTTTAGACATTTCTGTCTGCAGGATTCAGGATGCTGTGAAATGAGTTTTAGATATCTTCCTCTTCCCTTCCAGTATAAATAAGAAACTGAATTTTGTTTTATACCTTTTCCTGACATACTATCTTATTTTTTTTATTTTTTTTTTTAATTGTAGTCTCTACATTACCCTTTAAGCTCAGCCCTGAGCCATTTGTAATTTTAATTCATTAGGTAAATAATTCAGTTTTACAATAATTGTTGTTGAAATATGCTATCATTGTGAACAGGTGACCTTTCAAATCTCAATAACACGATGTCATAAATAAAATAAATACCTTTATCTGTTAACAGAATTTGTGAACTCTTTCCTGTAAATTAAACACAGTACTGCACTCTTTCCTGTCAGAAAACACTACAGAAAATGTTTTCCAGTCAAGGCTTCTAGTATGTTCAATCTGAATAAATTTATTTTACTGTCATATTATATACATAATGGAGGCTCGTTACAGAAGTTTAACTTTCTATAATTATATTTTATACATGTATATTAGTTGTGAGTCATATATGTTCCTTGTAGGACTACAACTACAATAAATATGTAAAAAATAAGTGTGAACTTCCTTTTAATTGCACACTGTGCTTTGATTACATGGAAAATGTACTGGAAGAGAAAGAATGGTCATGCCTATCTCAGTTTGTTTGCACTATTGTAAATCCTATACAAATTCCATTTCATATTTCTAATGTGTCTAGTTTCATTTTTGGTAGATATGTAATAAATTACAAATCAGTCTGCTTTCCAATTTTTCTTCATCACAATTTCATTTATCTTCTTGGAAACTAGTACTGTGTCTAGTACATAGACTACCCTCCTTTCTCTGTTAGTCATTAACTATTCTGACATCAGATTGTGAGGAAAGGCTATGGTATGTAAGGTCCTGTGTTCATTTTAGTCATTGCTGTACCTGAGCACCCTCAAGAAGATTAAGCAATGCATCTGTGTACCTGTCATATATAATCCATGCTCTTATTCTCTGCCCAAGGAGAATAATTCTGTATGTAGCGGAGTGGTTCTTTCTGACTGCAAACTTACTGAAAATTTGTTACAGAATTTTTTGGCAGAGCACTATTTGCTCATTCCTCTAGGACAATCATCAGATGCATTCCCTCAAAATAATGACCACTACAACCACTCCCCCATCTTCTCAGGCTATTCTCTTTGTTTTTTGTTGCTCTCATGCTATGACAACGAGTCCAAGATAAATAGCTTAATGCACAAAGTGGAAGATACTGATTAATTAATTTTCAGTAAACCAAAATATCTGGTTTCTAGCAAATGCATTAGAATGTTTTATTCTGTTCAAAACTTGGCAAAAAAGGTAAGACTGCTTACCTATGTAAATGTTTCTTTACAGTCACATCACAAGATATTTCCAAATTCCCTTTTTGATACCACACAAAAAAAAACAAAAAAAAAAAAAACCCAAAACAAAACAAAAAAACAAACAACAACAAAAAAAACCAAACAAAAAACCAACCTAATTTCATATTAAACCAATATTTTGACAATATGCTAAAAATAAAACATAATCAGAATAAAAACTTAATTTGACATCCAATTCTATTGTAAAACTGCCCTACTGCCCTAAAATTGCAACATTTCTCTGAGAAGAGAAAGCAGAGCTGAGAAGGTAAATCAACTTCTCTTGATTTCTTTTCAGTGCAATCTACATTTTATTGTATTTTGTATTGTAGTTATTCCATGGAAGAGAGTTAAGGTATATAGCACAAAACACATACAACTGTTTGACAGGATTTTCTGGGCTCTGGTTTGAGATTTTCTTTACCCTCCTGATTTTATTGAAGATTCTTGAGAGGCTCCCAGGAATCCTCTGAGGAATCTGAAGGTATAACTGCTCCCAGGTAAGGATAGCCACAGCAGCCTTAACATCTGTCAACCTTTGTAGCAGCCTCTAGCAGTATTTAAGAAGATCCCAGCTGTCCTTGATCACAAAATGCTTGAAGCTTTTGCTTCTTCTAGCCCTTGATCAGGGAAAATCAGGCACCTTTAGCATAGCTAACAGGTTGTGATCAGTTTGTACATCAATTTGTACATCAAAAGAATAAAATTTAAAATGTGGGGAATTAGCAGGTCTGCTCAGACTGGTTCTTGCATGAGCAAGCAGTGAGGTACCACAGGGCAGCCTCTGGTAGTTGTTAGAACTGTCCCTGCAGTTGTGGTGCCCTTGACCCGGGATGGTTCAGGGAGAGAGAGCAGCTCTGCAGTAAGACTGAGCTTGTGAGGGAATGCTGTCAAATGAAGCAGCCGAGCTGTGCTGATTGAGTCTGACATCCAGAGTGAATAAAAAGGAGTCAGTTATGGCATTGGGAGCCTTCTTGCTGCAGAGGATGAAGGTCCCTGTCTGTTTTCCCGACCTGTCATCTAGGGAGGTTTCCCACTTAGCAAAGAGTAGTCAGAGAGAAAGAAGATGATGATCCAAAAGCAAATAAGAAAGGGGTGAACAAGTGCTATGTGAACAGAAAGCTTCTAAAAATTGACAAAGCAGGCCTCAAATGGGATTGTCCCAAGTATATACATGTCAGTCTTAGATGAGGACCAAGACCATCCTTGTTGATCAGTAATTCTTGTACCAGTCTTAATTATCTGAACATAATTATTTTGAACACTTATCGTGTGTACCTTTTTCACTTAAAGAGCCTTTACATAACTTAGCCTGTTTTCTCATGACAAAGTGTCAGTATTTGCTCCATTTTTCTTAAGCTTACCTCACAATTGATGTCATGGGAGTAGTTAATTGTAATTTTTAAGTAATTCTTTGCAAAAACCACTCTTAATTCAATTGATAACTTTAAATAATTAGCTAGAAAAGTGGTTTCTCGGAGAGAAATTTGCAATCTTTGGCAATGTGAGGAAGTTATAAACTGCCTAGCGGTTTGATATGCTGACTTTCTTGGTACATCCAGAAGTAAACCCTTTTTCCCCAGAATTTTGAATACACTAGGATTAACTGTTTTCATGTAAAATGTTGATCCTTTGATAAAGATTCATTCTGGATTTGATTGGACTAGTTGGACAGTACAATGATATTAGCTGGAATGCAGTTTTGACTTTTTCTTAGAGATTACAGCAGATGGCTATAAAAACAATAATAATAGTAACAAACCCAGTGCTAAAAGTTCCATTTTGCCCCTTCCTGAAAGCCTAGTGAAAACATTCATAGAGGATGTACAGTCACAGTAAAAAGTAAAATATAATGCCAGATCTTTAGTCACCTACTAAAATCCTACCAGATTTGAATTGTTTGCTCATGTGTATTTTCAGTCTTCACTTGTTGAGAAACAGAAAACAGCATTTGATATCAAGCCAGAGGATAAATCTCCACCTTATAAAAGAACATTTATTCAATATATACAGTACAACAGCTATTCAGTTTTTATTTAGCCAAGTTTCAGAATACACTCTAGTTCCTAAAAAATGTTTAAAGGAGAAAGTTCAAAAGCATAGTTAGCCCTCCTCAGTATCTTCAAATTACTTCTCCACTAATTTAAACACTAATTGCTATGGGGCTACTGCTGATCACTGATGATTAAAATATTTCACATAAAACGTTTTTCAACCTTTCACTTACTGGGAAAGAGCTTTGAAATTGTTCGGGATTTTTGTCTGGAGCTAAAGTGATAAAGAAGTACAGTTCCTATTTAGGAAACTAAATTAGTTTCTGAAGCATAATTTCTTCATAATTATCTATAGTGAAAGATTCATACTTGAAGTCTGACTGCCTCCTTTTAGAAGTATACAGTATGTCAAAGTAAGGTATGTGTCATAGTATGAATCCTAGGACAACAAGGATAGTATTGCCTCCAAGTAGAGGAAAGAAGGAAACGTGTTAAAGGAGGGTGTTCTAGTTTAGCAAACCCAGTGACCAAAATGTCTAACATTTGGATACAGGCACTTTCTCTTCTTTGATGTGGCCTTAATAACCACATATGCTGTGTTTAAGAATCCTCCTCTGTTTCATCCCATTGTTTCACTTTAAGCAAATGGTGGAATTAATTGGCCAAGCCTCTCTACAGTAACAGTAATTTTTTTACTAAGATACGTTTTCAGTTTAGGAATCACCTTGAAGAAATAATTTTTTTTCTTAAAAAAAAGCTTTAAACACTCTTCCAAGTTTTTTTGTGACTGTGTTTTTACAGGGGAAACTATGAGTGTGGCTTCAGGAGATTGGAAGTTTTCCTTATTAAAACTTTATCTAATGTTGAATCTTTATTTTTCCATTTATGTCTCAAGTAGAAAAATTTCAAGGTGGAAAATTTTTGGAAAAGTCCATTAGTAACATGAACAGTAAAGGTTCACTGTGCATCAGCATAAGAATAAGTTCTATTGCAAGTTCAATGAATGATCTCTTTTAGGAATTTTCAGTACCGTGACAGCACCATTTCCATCTAGCAGGTGTGAGCTTCCTTGGAGCTATGACAAAAGTCATAGTTTCATACACAGCTAAGCCCCAGTATATTGCCTCACTGTGAGGTGGTGAGACACTCAAACAGGTTGTCCTATGACTATTCAATCCCTGGAAGTGTTTGAGCTGAAGGTAGATGGGATCTTGAGTGACATGGTCTATTGAAAAATGTCCCTGTGCATGGAGTTGGAGTAGACAGACTTTAAAGGTTCCTTCCAACTCAAACCAGTCTATGATTTTATGATTTTCTATTGAATTATTTTCACATATATCAATAAAACTACATTTTGAATATGTGAAAATATAATTATTTAAAGTATTTCTATTTTTAAATAGGGCTTCATGAACTTTTGGCATGATGTTAAAACAAGGCAGCGGTTTTAAGACAAATTGGCCCCAAAAACTGATGATAAACTATCTAAATATCATTATGTCTAACAACTTTTTTTCAAATAGTCTTCTGTGATGGTTTTTATGTTCCAAAGTTTATGTTTTGATCTCAATAAAAAAATCTTGAGGCAGTCAAGTGTTAGCGTCAATCACTATTGAAGATTTAACTTCAGGAATCTGAAAATGGGTTGTTTGTAGAGTATGTGTTAATATTTCAGGAGTCTTGCATAAATAAGAAATTTATTAATCAATTAATCATAACCCAAGGATTAATTAAAGGCAGTAAAATCAAATCACATTCTATAATAAATTAATCTTTCATTTTTTCCTTGAAGAGAAGAAAAAGTATGTACTTGAGAAAAAACTATATGATATATTAAGGGAGGTAATGTGCCTTTTTTTCCTATCCAGAAAATTTTCTCAGAAACCCTACAGATGCCTCCTGAAGTTAATGTAGGAGGACAAAGATGAGAAAACTCAGATCAACTTAAGAGTATGTTGCTTGGTCATCAGCTTTTTGTACTTTATATTTATCTGGCTTGTAAAGGTGTTCTCTTCATACAGTCATAATATAAATTTTCATAAAATTATTAATATTTGATGTAGGATGTGAAGTGACAACTAAGGGAGATGCCTATATCTATATTTAACAGTAAGCTTATGCTAAACTCTCTGCTTGTCACTTAATTTCTATATTAACAATACAAACAGAATTCATGCAATGAACAAAAATCCAAGGTAGATTACTAAATTTTCTGGGTTTTACACCATCTAATTCACATGTGTCAGCTGATCTCAGTTGAACTTGTCATTTAGGATCACATCAGAGATGAGAAGAAACTCAAGACAAAGTTTTGTGGCTGGTTGAGATGTGGGGGTGGAATGGGGAGGGAGCAGTTTAAGGATGTCAAGCAAAGGCAAGCTTTATAGTTTCCACCATAATTAAATAGAAAATAACTATTATGACTTTGGAATACCTTTTGTCAATGTGTTTCTACTCTCCCTTATGCAAACTAATTAGACTAAGATAGTTAAAAATCTACTAATGATTTTGACAACCATGGCTTTGGAAGGTCCCATTCAAGACTGGATTTAATTGATCCTTCACAAAGATGACTGTGTTTTTTTCAAATCAGACCACTCAGGTGCTTCCAGATGGGCCCCAGCATGTTGCACAATCAAAATCACTACTCAAATTCTCAAAATCATGGTTCGAGGTGCCTAGACCTCATTAAGAGCATGTTTATTATTCAGAAGCAGACCTCTCACTGCAATAGGTAATGTGAGCCCAACAGGTTTTTTCAGTAGTGCAGACTACTCTCAGAGCAGCAGCAGCAGCAAAGCAGTCTGCCCTTGGTGGCTGCATCTTACAAAGTCATGGCAGATGAAAACTAGCAAAATGAATTCGTGTCTGATGGGTTGTTTTTGCCACGACAGCTGTGCTTTGAAGGTGGGCAAGCCAAGGAAGTTAAGTTTGGCTCATGCAGAGTGTTTGGCTCTGAATCAGCTCTGTGCCCATACGTGTGAATGAGCCAAGCTAGTAGGAATATTTTGGCATTACCTTCTGGCTGTCACAGTGACCTTATATATCACTTCACGCATTCTCCCTTTTGTATGTGTATAATCAGTTCCAATGGATCGACTAATGTTTTGGCATGAGTTTGCCTTGGCTCTGGCTTCAGATTTTCTGGCCTGTTTATATAAGTTCCATCCAGCATGCCTATAAAATTCATTAACATGTATTTAAGAATAGCTAACATAAATTTTTATGTTCTAGAAAATGGGAAAAAGGATAAGGGATAAATCTGAAGAAAAGATGTTGAAAATAAAATAAGCAATGAAATTAACAAAAGAACTTCCACTCTTTTCAATATATCAAAAAATATCAACATAACACAAAATTTTTCTAGTTGCTCAGCTTAGCTATTATGTATGTAAAATGTACAGGGCTCTATATATATTTATACACATTCATATATTATATGTGGGGTGCATGTATGATTGTTTGTCAAAATATTATGCAAGAACGAGGGAAAAAATAATTGTCAGTAGGTTATCATCAAGAAAAGAGTGGAGTATAATAGTTTTCTTTGCAAACACTGGAGGAATATCAATGTGATATCATTGGTCTCTTCAGAAATTGTAGGCTATAGCTTTAGAACATGTTTGGCTACATAAACTATATATTTTCACAGAGTAGTTCCATCAGTAACATTTCCTAATGTTAAATTAGTCTGGTGATTAACTTTTTGAATTTAGACATATATACATATTGTGGTTTAACTTCAGCTGGCAGCTAAGTACTACCCAGCTGCTTGCTCACCACCACCCCCTCCATGATGAGACAGGGAGGACAATATGAAAGGTAAAACCTGTGTGTTGAGATAAGAACAGTTTAATAATTGAAAAAAAGAGGAAGAGGAGGAGGAGGAGGAGGAGAAGAGGAAGAGGAGGAGGAGGAGGAGAAGAAGAAATTTAAAAGTAATAAAGGAGATAATAAAAGGAGAACGAGAAATAACACCCAAGAGAAACAAGTTATGCACAATACAATTGTTCACCACCCAGTTCATCCCCCAGCAATGATTGCCCCCCCAGCCAGGTCCCGGGTATGGATACTGGGCATGGTGTTCTATGGCATGGTGGAATATTCCTCTGGACATTTTGAATAGCTGTCCTGGCCCTGATGCCTCCCAGTTTCTTGTGCAGCTGATCACTGGCTGATGGTCAGAATTACTAAGTAACAACTAAGCCATCAAAGTGTTACCAACATTATTCTCGTGCTAAATCCAAAATACAAGACTGTACTTGGACTTGTAAAATTAATTCTATCCCAGATGAAACAAGGGCAATACAGTATTGATTAGCATAGAGTTGTAAATGAACCCCAATGTTTATTGCTGTGCTGTTACATGTACTGGTATGAGCTGGTAAATATTCCTAATTATTTTTAAATCTCTGCAGAAATTCTGTTATCTGAGATTTATTTTTTTGGACACAAAATTTGAATTGGCAGAACGAAGCAAGGACAAAAATTCTTACAAACTAATGTTATTGAAATTACTTCACCTATTTTCATTGTAGTAGCAGTTATTAACCACAGTGAAGAAATGAACTTCAATGAATTAAACACAACACGTAAATATATAAAAAAATCTTTATTCCAAATAATGCCATCTGAATAAGGACAAGTAACCCATTATCCCTCAGAAACGTGTATATTCATTATATTTGATATTTCACCTCAAGGCCTTAAAGAAGAATATGATTAACTGAAAACTAAATAGGTAAACTCATGAAGAGCTGTTATTCTAAAAAAATATTCTTCTATTAAATAATAGAAATTAGTTTTCATGTTGATGATGGGAAAATGATAGTAATAAGGAAAATAATAAAAAAGCTTATTTAGATTACTGTGCACTATGTCTTAACTGAGGCTTGGAGGAAACATCTCTTGAGTTCAGATTCTGGATCCATTTAGTGTCTCTTCACTCTGCTGAATTGTGATGAGGATATACACAGCAGGGGTTATACTGAGGTCACCAACTGATTTCATTTAGGATAATTCACTGTCAAATAGTGGTAACCTATCCTGTGACCTTGAGATGGACTGAAACCTGTAAGCCAATGGCTAAGGAGAAAAATAAAATAAAGGACCTGCCCTTTCTCACTCTCTTGAGTGAAAAAGAATGGAAATAATTTAAGTGAAAGTAAAAAAATCTCACTTTTTGAATAACTTAGAGTCCTGAGAATGAGCTTTCATTGCTTCAACTGGGATAGCTTATCAGCCACTTTGACTCAGGTTCATCTGGCTAGCATACGGTTCAAGCAGAGAAAAGGACATCTCCATAGTGGAATTAAGACCTTAGGTACCTAAGCCAGTTGCTGAAACTTAGAAAAGATTGCTCAAAGTCCAAATTAATGTTCTATGTGTTACTAAAAAAAAAAAAAAAATTTAAAAAAGTACTTACAGAACTTGAGATTTATGACTTTCGTTTCAGATAACTTGTGTCTCATAATTTGAGATAAATGAATAATCTATTAATTCTATTCCCTGAACATTTTTCCATTTTATGCACTGAATATAGTTTGCTGTAAAAATGCATCAATATTTTTATATTTAAAGGAAAAACCAGAAAATGGCTTTTTAGTTTTAAACTCTCCATACACTGAATTTTCAATTTCTCATTAAAAAAAAAAAAAAAAAAAACACTTTTTAAAAAAAAGAGAGGGGAAACAGGAG